>JBBPBX010016002.1:24722-38058 GCA_038048925.1 Garcialebias charrua | reverse complement strand
CAGGCGGGTTGAAAAATATGCAGTGTAATCCTTCAAAATGCACAGATATGGCTGCGCACCTCCACATGTCTGTTCCAGACCACGTAAGCTGAATTGCTTTGTTCTTCACCAGCAATGTAGAACTGATCTGTGCATTCGCCTAGCAGAAACTGAAACTAACCACTTGTGTACGTTGACCTGCATCAAGAGTGACTCAGACTGATGTGGTAGAGATAAGCCTATGCTTTTTCAAAATAAAACATTTTTCCCCCTTCTGTGTGGCCCAGTACTCATTGACCCACGGACCGGTACTGGTCTGCGGCCCGGGGGTTGAGGAACACTGCATTACGCTATGATTACAGCGTTTCACTGATGCATTTCTTTTTCTGTTCGGGTTGAAGCGGACACTTCAGTTTCAACCTGAACAGAAAAAGCTGCGACACAACTACGCAAGTGCGTGGTGACGTACACCGCAGCTCGAAGGAGTTAACGATAGCAGGCTAAGCTAGGCTAAGCTCCAACGTGCTGTAAGTTTTCACTTCAAAATGAGTGCCCATGACCGTCAGAATGTGACTGAACAAGGTTTCACAAGCGAAGAGAAAGCAGATGACATCACCGATAAGAGAGGAAAGACTAATTTGGCGGTGTGGAAGTGGTTTGGTTTTCCAAGTGTGCTGCAAAATGTGCCGGAGACTCGTTCAAACTAGCAGTGGGAACACATCTAACTTGTTCCACTCGAAAGGATAGGATGAGAATCAGAAGATGAAGCACAATAAAAGTTTGAACCAACGTGTCCCTGAAACAACACCCCCAGCTGTATCAAAAGAAAAACCCATGTAGCAAACACATGGGTTATGTTGTTTGAATTTAAAACTATTAATATTGACAAAGTTGAGAGTTTTATGTTTATTTGACGGTGATTTCAAATTTCTTTGAAGATGAAATACAAATAAAAGGTGAACATTAATTTATTTGTAGTTTTTTTAAGGCTTTTTATATTGTTTATATCATTATCGGAATTATATCGTTATCAATTGCAATTAAGAAATGTATCGTGATAAAAGTTTGGGCCATATCGTCCAGCCCTACATGACACACAGCAGCAGAAAAGTCAAACTGCTCAAAACAAACAAAGAAAACAAAAAAAAATTAAGAGCTTCTCATATTTTCAACAGTGAAAAATAACCTAATGCTTTTATTATTCAAACACTAACATAGCTATCAGTCAACAAAGGTGGAAACAAAAACAATCCAAGTTATTTATTATGCATATTATTTTGAAAAATATATTTTTCAGGAGAAATCAAAAAATAAATAAATGTTGACGTGTTTACCTGTTGTCGTTGAGCTGCGTGTATCGAGGCTGAGGATCTGGGTCGCCATCGTTCACATCGTAACTGGCCTCCGGGTCCTGAAAGATACAAGTGTTGATAGTGTCAGATGTAGAAATGATTGGTTCTTTATTATTTAATGAATCAAGTGTTGGACAAATAAAGCTAATTTCTTTTCAATTTAAAGTAAAATGCTCTTTTGATGCGTTAGTTTTGATTAGCTTGAGCTCATTCAGCTGTTATACTCACGTAGTTCTGCATCAGGTCGGGATGGTTCTTTTCTATTCCATCATCTAAGATGGACACGACTACACCTTTCCCTGTGTAGCCCAACGACCACGCTCCTTTTGCATTTAAGTCATTGTGGTTGTTGTTGTCCTGAGGAGGCAAAAAGTTGTTTTATATTAAATAGGAAAAGTGATAGGCAGCAAAAAGTACACAAGTACCGGTACCACATTTCCACTCACTGGTCACTTTATTAACCTCCAAGCAAACTAAATTAACGGCAAAGTGGATGATGGTGCACAGTAATCATCCTGCATGCTTTCTGATAGACTTTTGACATTTAACTTGACCTTTTATCAGACGTCACGTCTGGCTTTCAAATAGTTCAAAGCTGTTATTTCAAAGTTTACCATTAAAATTTAATGTCTGGTGTGTCACTCAGAGGTTTTTCCTCTTGGATTGCGACACTTGTATCATGTTATCCCGTTGATCAGACAGAATTAAGTTTATTCTTCAACCTTGTAACACCCTTGATAGTTGAACCATAGAGAAAAAGTTGTGATTTGCAGTGCAGGGTGAACAAGGACCTCTCTGGTTATGACAGATTTGTCTTCTACCGTCTAACCGCAGTAATGCTGTGTCTGATGTAAAATCAGAGTTTTTAGATTTAATCGTTACTTTTTTGAGTTGAAAACCATGCATAAGTGGTGTTGTAGTATTTTCTTTGAGAGCTAACTAAGCTAACTTCGTCCGGCTTGCCGTAGTGTTGCCATTTGGACGCATGCGCAAAACGCTGTGTTCTGTTGAAAGTTTTTTTTTTTTTTTGTCGAAAGTTAAAGTAAGCGTTGGTCAGCTTTAGAGAAACCTGCCCTCTGATCTGTGAACAGAACGCTGTGTTGTGTGATTTTACTGCGAGACCCTCTGGTCAAAGCCACAGAGGAAACTGGTCGCCTTGTCAGCTCTCCTCAAAGTGGAAGGAGACGCCCACTAGAGGGTTGGAGGGTGAAGTGTTTTCAGTGTAAAATGCTGCTCTGTTACTGTTCATTTGTTAAGTGAGAAGACGGGAAACTGTTAAGAGTTAACATATTCTTTACTTTAAAACATATGGCTATAAACTACATTTGGTATATTTTGCACCGTTTTGCACTACAAGAAAGAACCTTGATTAGTTTTATATTTTAAAAAATCTCTGGACCTAGTAGTGGAATTTTCTTAATTGAGATTATTTTGTGTTATAGCAGTTTTCAAAATAAACAATGGCAAAAGGACACTACTTTTTTTTTTCATTCCCATTTCAAATTTTATACCAAAAAACATATTGTGATATATCTAAAAAAGCTAAGTCTGGTCCTCTGGACATTCAAAAAACAAAAACAAAAAAACAAAGCAAAAAATTGTAGAAACGTTTCGTCTTTCGTCCGAAAGACTTCCTCAGTCTGAGGTGCTGGGTTCAGCTCAGTCTTATAAATAGCACCCTCTCACAGTGTTACACAACCAGTTGGCTGATGACAGCCTGAAACCAGCTGCTCACATGATCAAGGAGGACCATCAGCCTAACAATGGATCGTTAGCACCCTGATGGTTGTTTGCTATTCACAGAGGGCTGAGTGATACCAGCAATCACAGCATTGTAGGAGGGGGACAGTTGAACCCGGAGGCCTCCACCCCTGTTTAATGATGGGCGGTTTCTTTTCACAAAGATGGCCTCCTTTACTCCTCTCTCAAACCATCGTTCCTCTCTATCAAGGATGTGAACATCTTCATCCCTGAAAGAGTGACCGCTGGCCTGGAGATGAGTGTAGACTGCAGAGTCCTGACCTGATGATGTTGATCTTCTGTGCTGGGCCATCCTTTTGGCCAGTGGCTGTTTAGTTTCCCCGATATAAGACTGATCACAGCCCTCCTGACACTGAACAGCATACACAATGTTACTCTGTTTTTGCCGGGGGACTGGATCTTTGGGATGAACCAGTTTTTGCCGTAATGTATTTTGAGGTTTAAAAGCCACTGGGACGTTGTGTTTAGAAAATAAACGTCTCAATGTCTCTGAAACCCCTGCAACATATGGAATGGCCACTGGTCTGGGTCTGGGTTCCTTCTTTTCACCTGATGGCTGGCTGGAGTCCTGTTTGGGTTTCTTCTCTGCTTTCAGGAAGGCCCAGTTAGGATATCCACATTTCTCTAGAGCCTGTTTTGTGTGTGATTTCTCCTTCTGTCTGGCTCCTGCGTTAGTGGGGACGCTGTCTGCTCTGTGGTACAGAGTCCTGATGACTCCTAACTTGTGCTCCAGAGGGTGATGGGAGTCAAACTGTAAATACTGGTCTGTGTGGGTGGGTTTGCGGTACACCTCAGTTTGCAAATTTCCTCTATCAGAAACTGAGACCTCACAGTCCAAGAAAGCCAACCTGCCATTTCTTACATCTTCTCGTGTGAACTTGATATATTTATCCACAGAGTTGATGTGATCAGTGAAATGTTGGACTTCCTGAGATTTAATTTTAACCCAGGTGTCATCAACATACCTGAACCAATGACTTGGTGGTCTCCCCGTAAAGGATGTCAAGGCTCTCTTTTCTACCTCCTCCATGTACAGGTTGGCAACAATAGGAGAAACTGGAGACCCCATAGCACATCCATGTTTCTGCCTATAATATTGCTCCCCATATGTGAAGTAGGTTGACTGCAGGCACAGTTTCAAGAGTTGACACAGTTGCTCTGTGGAAAGCGTGGTTCTGCTGTTCAGAGTGGTGTCTGATTTTAACCTTAAACAGACCACCTCTACTGCTTCATCAACAGGAATGCACGTAAAGAGTGATGTAACATCAAAAGAGACCATTGTTTCATCAGTCTCCATGATGACATCCCTCACCTTATCCACAAAGTCCATGGTGTTCTGTATGTGGTGTTCTGAGCTGCCAACTAAAGGGATGAGTACAGATGCCAGATATTTGGAAACATTGTAAGTGACAGAGTTAATCATGCTAACAATTGGTCTTAAAGGTACACCTTGTTTGTGGATTTTGGGTAAACCATACAGACTTGGCGTGGCCTCCCCTGGGTACAGTCTGTGGTACAGAATATTGTCAATAGCCTTGTCCTGCTTCAAAATTTTCAGGCAATCTATCAACTTCTTCTTGTAACCACTTCCTGGATCTCTTTTCAGCGGTTCATAAGTGGTTAAGTCACTAAGGAGTGACATAACTTTCTCATGATAGTCTTTCTGGTTCAAAATCACTGTGCACCTTCCTTTGTCTGCTGGGAGAATTATGATGTTTTTGTCCTTGCTAAGCGTGGTGAGTGCATCCCTCTCTTCTCTACTGATGTTGGAAGGTGGTGGTTTAGCATTACTGAGACAGGCTGAAACTTTGACTCTGAGTTGTTCTGCTTCAAAGTCTTTAATTTTGTTGTTACGGATGGCTGACTCAGTGGCTGTGATCATCTCCACCAGTGGAATTCTACTTGGTGCCACTGCAAAGTTTAGCCCCCTGGCAAGAATCTCTGTCTCCGGCTGGGTGAGCTGTCTGTCAGATAAATTCTTCACCCACTTTTCTGTCTCCCCGGCATGTGTATCGGAGTGTTGTCTTACACTGAATGTGTTGTTGTTGGAATTGTTATGGTGTTGACGAGTTATCAGTGAGTTAAATTTGTTTTGTTGTCGAGTCTTGGACTTGACATGCTGTGCTAAGCGTGCCCGATCTGTACAGTCCATCACTTGCTGAAGTGTGGTCTGATCTAGGCACGTTGTTAGTTTTTGATAAATTTGCTCTTCTTTGGCCTTCAAGGCCTCAATGGTAAAATTGGTCTGTCTTACCCGTTCATTCAGCAGCTGCGTCTGTGCCTTCTGAAGGATGTTGCTTGCCCGGTGCCCGCTGACCGATGAATTCAGTTCCAGGCTCTTAGGAATAATGCCACTTTGTCTGCATCTAAGGTTGAATCGCAAGTGGTTCCTGTAGTCCGCCCTCTTCCTAGCTGTTTTCTCAAACTCTCTAACAAGTTTGAGGCAATCCTGGCCAAAGTGGTTCAAAATACCCTGATGCATGCTCAATAATCCAGGTAGAAAAATCTAAAAAAGCTAAGTCTGGTCCTCTGGACATTCAAAAAACAAAAAAACAAAACAAAGCAAAAAATTGTAGAAACGTTTCGTCTTTCGTCCGAAAGACTTCCTCAGTCTGAGGTGCTGGGTTCAGCTCAGTCTTATAAATAGCACCCTCTCACAGTGTTACACAACCAGTTGGCTGATGACAGCCTGAAACCAGCTGCTCACATGATCAAGGAGGACCATCAGCCTAACAATGGATCGTTAGCACCCTGATGGTTGTTTGCTATTCACAGAGGGCTGAGTGATACCAGCAATCACAGCATTGTAACTAACTGGGCCTTCCTGAAAGCAGAGAAGAAACCCAAAATGGACTCCAGCCAGCCATCAGGTGAAAAGAAGGAACCCAGACCCAGACCAGTGGCCATTCCATATGTTGCAGGGGTTTCAGAGACATTGAGACGTTTATTTTCTAAACACAACGTCCCAGTGGCTTTTAAACCTCAAAATACATTACGGCAAAAACTGGTTCATCCCAAAGATCCAGTCCCCCGGCAAAAACAGAGTAACATTGTGTATGCTGTTCAGTGTCAGGAGGGCTGTGATCAGTCTTATATCGGGGAAACTAAACAGCCACTGGCCAAAAGGATGGCCCAGCACAGAAGATCAACATCATCAGGTCAGGACTCTGCAGTCTACACTCATCTCCAGGCCAGCGGTCACTCTTTCAGGGATGAAGATGTTCACATCCTTGATAGAGAGGAACGATGGTTTGAGAGAGGAGTAAAGGAGGCCATCTTTGTGAAAAGAAACCGCCCATCATTAAACAGGGGTGGAGGCCTCCGAGTTCAACTGTCCCCCTCCTACAATGCTGTGATTGCTGGTATCACTCAGCCCTCTGTGAATAGCAAACAACCATCAGGGTGCTAACGATCCATTGTTAGGCTGATGGTCCTCCTTGATCATGTGAGCAGCTGGTTTCAGGCTGTCATCAGCCAACTGGTTGTGTAACACTGTGAGAGGGTGCTATTTATAAGACTGAGCTGAACCCAGCACCTCAGACTGAGGAAGTCTTTCGGACGAAAGACGAAACGTTTCTACAATTTTTTGCTTTGTTTTTTTTTTTGTTTTTTGAATGTCCAGAGGACCAGACTTAGCTTTTTTAGATTTTTCTACCTGGATTATTGAGCATGCATCAGGGTATATTGTGATATATATCGTTATCACCACCCATCACAATACTGTACATATTGTGATACGATTGTTATGCCATATCGCACATCCCTAGTTACCATATTTAGTAGAGTAACCAAGAGTCAGACAGGGTGTTATGAAGAGCTTTGAGGATCAGCAGTCTGTGTGTGTTGAAAACAAACCAAAGTCTATGAAACACCATCTAATGGTTGATCCTTGTACTGTAACAAGAGCTGCACATTCTATCAGGAGCTGTGTACAGTTTATGTTATTAAAATGTGGGCACTTTCAGTTTATACATAAGCACGGCTTATTTATGTACAAAATTGTGTTTTATTTTAAATTTAGTGTGCTAGTGTTATAGTCAGGTGCGTCCTATAGACCGGAAATTACGGTAAGTTGTGAGTGTTGTCATCTTGGCAGACTGCATTACCACTAGTAACACTACAGGCCATGCTGGTCTGTTTTTACTTTTCTTGTCAAGGTGCCACTAACGAACTAACTACTAGAACTCATGGGGAGCACAGTCTACTAAAGTGCATCTATTCTAAGGAATGGTTGATGCGAGTCTGTTTTGCATCACCATGAATCATCTGCAGCCTGGAGCAACCTCGCAGTAATTGAAGTGAGGAGCTGAGCAGAAAGTCTCAAGAGTTGTTACTGCTGCTTTTAACAGGCCAGTGTATCAATTCCTCAAGTCAAATGTAAAAATCAATCCAATAAAAACAAGACCCCCTCAAGATAAATCACCTCTTCCTCAGTCTGCGTTCTCTTTTGGTTGCAGCTGTTTATGAACTACAGTAAACCCTCACTTTCCCCGAACATGCCTCTCATAATTCAAGTTTCATCTTTATGAATGCACGGATACGATGATGGAAGCAACATCCCTTTTTGACACCTTCCTTCCTTTTTAACAGGATTCCACACAAAAGCCTTTATTGTAAATTTATTAGAGATGCCTGTTTTGACTACTTGTAAATTAGTTTTCCTGTATTGATTTGAGGCAGTGCAGGTAGGCAGCAGTGCTAAATTGTGTCTCAGCAACACACAACTTCGTTCAGTCAGCTGTTGTGCAGTGTTCATACTCACCAGGTACCACTGGTCTCTATACTTGGGGTCAATAAATTCTACAATGGTATCCCTCTTTTTCCTCCGTTTTGACACCTGTTGCTCTGCCCAAGTTACCTAAACACAGAGGATGCAAACAGGAGTTAATGCACGTCGGCTTCTTCCACTCGAACATGAAAAAGACATCAAAAAAGGCGTTCAATACAGGATCAACTGGACTTTATTTGTTGCAGAAAACGTTTCGACTTCTGTCCAGAAGTCTTTTTCAATTCTGAATGAATGGAAGCTGTGAGACCGAGAAGTTTTATACAGACTAACATGCCACGCACGAAAAAGACATGAAATAATTATGCACCGTCCACGAGTGTCGTCATGTCAAATGAATTATTGGAGATCCTAATGCGCAGCGGGATGGCAGCTGACGAGATTGAGATTAGAGGCACAGGAGCATGGCAGACTCTTCACTAATGAGACTCGCTGCTGAATTCCAGAGCAGGCCAAGACTCATTAAAATTTTGGGTTGGTGTAAAATGCAGAGCATCAGGAGCTATGTGCATAAACACACTTACAAACTATCTGCATATTTAAAAAAAAAAGGTATCAATTTAGCATGCATAACAATGCAACCGTCTGCAGCAGGCCCTCACAATGTGGGAACGCTTGCAGAAATTGTTGACAGAAGCAGAAGGCACACAGTGAAAATAACCCTGAATACTGCTCCCTGCGTTGCCTTGTGCTCGCAGTACAGCAAAACACCTGGGTACACAAGCTGCGCAGAAAAACATTTTGGAGAAGGTACCGGTAGATAGAAAACTGCCTTCTGCAAGGACGGAGAACCTGAAGTGAAGGGCAACTAAATTACAGCACATCTCTCTGCAGATCGCAGGAGACACGAGTGAACGAGGCAATGAAGGTCACATTAACTCCTACACCGAAGCCAGTTCAGCACAAAAAACATCACTTCAAAGGACAGAGAGGTTTACGTCGAAGTTTAAACTCTTTTATTTCCGATTCTTTCTGCACAGATCAAGAGAGTTGTGTGTGGCAGCTTAGGCGTAAAACCAAATGACTGCGTTCTCACCAAACGTGCAATTAGTGGACCTACAGTTAAAGACACAAGACGTCAGTGGATGTTGGCAGACAAAGTTGCTTGCTGGTAACTTCACGCTGACGACACTTGTGTATTTTGTGGTTAAATGAGAGGGAATAACCAGCATGTTGCACAGAAAGGTTCACGGGTACAAATAAAACAAAAACCACATTCACACATTTATGAACCGAACATCATAAAGCCCACAATCAAAAATCATTACAAGTACTGGTATGACTGAACATACAAACCAAAAAAACATCTTCTCATCCTCCTCCCCGTACAGTAAAATAGAGCCTTGTAAATCTGTGGCACACTTATGTATGAGTATATACATATATGCATATGTATATGCATTTGTTTGTTTGTTTGTTTGTTTGTTTGTTTGTTTGTTTGTATGTATGTATGTATGTATGTATGTATGTATGTATGTATGTATGTATGTATGTATGTATGTATGCATGTATGTATGTATATGCACACGGGTATACTGTATAGGTTTATCATGAATGTAGTACTCCCTACCATTTTGTACATGTGCATATTGTCTTTTTTCAAATTTGTGTATTCTACTTCTTTTTTTGATTACTTCACATCTTTTTCTGTACAAGTAGAACATTTATTTATTCATTTATTTTTATTTATTCATTTATTCATTCAATTAAAAGAAACAAAGCCATTAAAAAGAAAAAACACTGAATGAAAAAGGTGCAGAAAGAAGAAGAAAAATTCTTATATCTGCCCCTTGTTTAAAATAAATAAATAAAATAACTACAAACAAACAACTTAGCATTGAATAATCTCCAAAGTGAAAACAAAAAATATTAGGCATCCTTCATCTGGCACCATACTTTCATATTTTAACTTAATCATCTTTTTAAAAATGTAAATTGTTTTAGAAATTTTATGGTAAAATCAAGGCAATTCCACAATCCATGAATTACAACACAGCTCCTTCAGACCAGTTCTAAATGGAAGTTTTACAAACATTTCCATTCCCTTAAAGTTATAATAACACTCTTTTTTAAAACAAATTTTACTGAATATTTGGAGATAACATTTTTTATGAGCTTTATACATGTCTTGTAAAATACCATATTCAACCAAATCATAAAATTTTAATGAACTCAAATGATGAAATAATATATTTGTTGTCTAAAAAAGCTATGTCTGGTCCTCTGGACATAAAAAATAAATAAATAAATAAAATTGTAGAAATGTTTCGTCTTTCATCCGAAAGACTTCCTCAGTCTGAGCTGCTGTATTCAACTCAGTCTTATAAATAGCACCATCTCACAGTGGATCAACCAGTTGGCTGATGACAGCCTGAAACCAGCTGCTCACATGATCAAGGAGGACCATCAGCCCAACGATGGATCGTTAGCACCCTGATGGTTGTTTGCTATTCACAGAGGGCTGAGTGATACTAGCAATAACAGCATTGTAAGAGGTGGACAGTTGAACCCGGAGGCCTCCACCATAGTTGCCAAGTCCGCTGATTATAAGCGACTTTGGGCTTGCTATTTTCCGAAGTCGCTTACAATTGTGGTAATCAGCTTGTTGCGGTTTCTTGGGCTCGTGTTGGTTGTGAAGTCGCTTGTTTGGGCTTGTTGTTCTTTGTTCTTAATTCATTGTCTAGAGTGACAAGACCAAGCTAAAATGAGCTCCAATAAGTGAGGGAAATATGGGAAAAAATATAATAAAAAATGGGAGAAAGAGCACACACTTAAAGCATGATTCAGGATAGAGATTAAAGGAAGTTTTTTTGTTGACTTAGCTTACTATGAGTTTGCTGTTTAATTTTTATTAATTTTTTTAATTTGCACGCATCCTTTTTGATTGTCTGTTGTCCATTGTCATTACTCTTAGTTTAAAATTCAGGTCTCTCTGTTAAATGAGTCCCAGAGGCTTAATGGGATTAATTTTTATAAAAGTGCAAAATGTATTTTTATTTTTTAGAGTGGATATGTTCTTCAAAGTGTTTAGCATAATTTTGCTGTTTATATGTAATGCCATAATAAATGTATGTTTATACCGTTTAAAATCTGCCTTTGTTTTAAACAATGGGGTGGGCTGCCAACTGGGTTTGTTTTTGGGCTTGTTTTCAAAGAGTGAGTCGCTTGTTTTCATGGGGCTGGTCGCTTGTTTCTGTCGCGAGATCTGGCAACACTGGCCTCCACCCCTGTTTAATAATGGACGGTTTATTTTCACAAAGATGGCCTCCTTTACTCCTCTCTCAAACCATCTCTCTATCAAGGATGTGAACATCTTCATCCCTGAAAGAGTGACCGCTGGCCTGGAGAAGAGTGTAGACTGCAGAGTCCTGACCTGATGATGTTGATCTTCTGTGCTGGGTCATCCTTTTGGCCAGTGGCTGTTTAGTTTCCCCGATATAAGACTGATCAACCTCCTGACACTGAACAGCATTCATTCAACCTTTATTTATACAGGCTAGCCTCGTTGAGCCACGGGGACTCATTTACAAGAGGGACCTGTCTCACTCACACCCAGGGTCAATTTAGAGTTACCAATCAGCCTAATATGCATGTTTTTGGACTGTGGGAGGAAACCGGAGCACCCGGAGAAAACCCACGCATGCACGGAGAGAACATGCAAACTCCACCCAGAAAGGGCCCTGGACCGGCCGGATTTGAACCGGGGACCTGCTCGCTGAGAGGCAGCAGCTCTACCAGTTGTGCCACCGTGCTGCCAATACATAGCATACACAATATAACTCTGTTTTTGCCGGGGGACTGGATCTTTGGGATGAACCAGTCTTTGCCGTAATGTATTTTGGGGTTTAAAAGCCACTGTGACGTTTAATGAACGTCCCAATTTCTCTGAAACTCCCGCAACATACGGAATGACCACTGGTCTGGGTTCCTCCTTTTCATCTGATGCTGGAGTCCTGATTGGTTTTCTTCTCTGCTTTCAGGAAGGCCCAGTTAGGATATCCACATTGCTAGAGACTGTCTTGTGTGGGTTGAGCCACTACAAGACGGTGCTATTTATAAGACTGAGCTGAATACAGCTCCTCAGACAGAAGAAGTCTTTTGGATGAAAGACAAAATGCTTCTTTTTTTTTTGAATGTCCAGAGGACCAGACTTAACTTTTTTAGATTTTTCTACCTGGATTATTGAGCATGCATCAGGAAATATATTTGTTGGGTGACCATAGCACTTCCTACTAATAATTTTATAGCTCTTAGTTGTAAAAACTTCAAACTAAATCATTACATTATACAATACTGTATATACAAAGCTTTGTTTTTCAAAATATTTTACTGTATACAGTAATGCAATTGATTTTGCTATTTTATTCTTAAGTACCGGTAATTTACTTGAGATTTCCATGTCAGCTTCTCATAAATAAAGACACCCAAAAAAAAAATTTTCATGAACTCTAAGAATTTCAATACTGTCAATTTTAAATGGGACTCGGATAATTTTCTTTCTATTAATAAATATCATGTAGCTTGTTTGTTTTTTTTCTTCCAAATTTAATGATAACTTATTAAGTTGGAACAAAGTTTGTATTTTTACAAATTCTGCCTGTATAATCTTTAACATCTGTTCAATATCTTCACCTGAACAAAAAATGTGGTATCATCTGCAAATACAACACACTTGAAAAGCCCTGACACATCAACCAGATCATTCACATACAAAATAAACAACTTTGGTCCCAACATAGAGCCCTGAGGAACTCCACATCCATTAACACAAACTTCAGATCTTACATCGTTTACCTGCACAAACTGTCTCCTATTATTCAAATAACTGGATACCCAGTGCTAATCCTCTAATGCCATATTTATTCAGTTTTCTACAAGCTACTGGATGCCCCTGGGATTAATAAAGTATCCTTCATCCATCTACCAACATATTTGTTTTGTGCTTGTATTTTAGAGGTTATGGACTTATTTTTTTAAAACTGTTAAACATTTTTCACATTTGATAAAAGATCACTGGTGCAATTCATTCTGAATTCTGTTGAACATCAAGCAGTTTTATTGCAAACAGTAATAAATTACAGTTGTCACCTGCTGCCTTAGTTTGTTTTTCCAACATTTAGTGACGTAAAGTCAGATGTTTGCAGTGACGTCCTGATTTCCAGTTAGAGCAACGTTCTGCTTTCTTCTGCGTCATCAGGCTGAGTTTGTGATTTCCCTTTTCCAGTTTTTTAAACGACATCTAACACTTTGGTTTCACACGTTTGTGGGGTACATCTGCTGTGCGCAACTTTCACAAGCTGACAGGGCTGATTACTAGGTTTAAGCATGTCGAGATTTTAAACTACAAAGTTCTTCAAAAAGTTTAATATAACCATGCTGCTCAAGTCGTTAACATTTAATTTAAATACAATTTTCAGTGCATAAAACAAGGACGTTTACATTTTATATATATATATAT
>JBBPBX010016002.1:0-10711 GCA_038048925.1 Garcialebias charrua | reverse complement strand
ATAACATTTATTGAGCCGTTTTAAAGTACTGTAAGTTTAGTCATTTTTTTCCATTCATCAGATAGAACATAAAAATTTCATAATTAGAGACCACACCTTATCCTTATCCTGCACATAACTAAATACTGTAATAATATGTACTATGCCTTGTAAATACAGTACTGTACAAGGTACCAAGAAGTTCTGCAATACAAAACATTTTAGAAACAATTAAGACTACCGGTAATTGGAGAATGTGCCTTTTAAATAGTTTGACATTGTAAATAAAGCAGGTACCAAAACAAAAGTATTTCTTTATCTATCTCACTTCATCTTGCCTTAGAAAAGCTATACAGGTTCTCTCTTTCTTCATTGATTGTGGCTTTAAAGTTTAAACAGCTATAGTCCCTGTGAACCCAGTGGTGTCAGGTATTGTGAAGAAAATACCGCTCAAATCAAATAAAAACACAGAGCAGTACAGCCAACATGTGTTTTTTGAGCAGACTGATCACAGATCTGTTGGAGGACAAGAAAACATATGGGTATAGCACCACACATTTACACAAGGACAAAGATCAATTTCCCAGAAAAACAGCTCAACTGTTACAAACATATGCAGACACATGCACACGCACCTTTCTTACTCAACGTAACGATTCATTCAAACACTGCTAAATGTGTTCCCTGCAGCTCAGTCATCATCTGGCAATCAGCAACAACACTTAGGACCTTATGTTTTCGACAATTGGATCTGAAGACCGTGTTGCTTCTGTGGGATTTAACCATTTTCCACTGGGGGGGAAAGAAACCACCACCATGAGAGGCAAACACATTTAGATGGAAAACTGATGTGGAAACGGAATGAGTCTTGTGACCATTACTGATGTGATAAGCTGGGAACTGATGTAGCATAACGGTCTGCTCAACATGTGGCCTGTTACCAAAGCGACACGTTAATTTATCAGCATTAAAATGCACGATAACAGACAGCGGAAAATTAGTTTTTGCTGATTTGTTTGCACGTTTGGTCCTTTTCCCAACTGGCAGATTTACCTTGTGTTACATATCCTGAGGAAGCTGCCATGCTGACACCTACAGTTTTTTGTATATGTTGACTGCAGCCATGTTTTGTTAGTTAATTAGTCTGATTATGATCAGGCTTGTGTGTGTTCAGCCAGGAACACCTGAGAGCCACGCCTATATATACCTCAAACTGACTGTGCTTGAATGCGGAGTGTTGTGAGCTCAGAGTTTGGTTGCTTTATTGCTGAGCTGTTTGAGTACTGTTTGAGTACTGTTTGGGTACTGTGGGGTGTTCTCCGCCCGCCCCCTGTCTTGAAGTCTGATCTTCTGTTTAGAAGGTTCTGGGTGAGTCATTACTAGCTCATGTTTGGTCTTGACTGCTAGATGCACTTAAAGAGTGGCTACTAGCTCATGTTTGGTCTTGACTGCTAGTTGCATTTGTGTCAGCTCATTTGCTTGTGGAGTTTGACTGTGCTTACTGCACTTAGGAATGTTTGCTCACCTTTTGACTTTTGTTGTGCTTAGTGCACTGGGTAGCTGAAGGCTGCATTGATGACATTAGGATCCTGCTAATGCTAATGATAATTGATATCAGAGATGCTGACCTGTGTGGTTAGTTTAAGTTGGTTTAACCAGGACCATTTTTGAGCTTGGAGCTGTTTGGAGCATTTTTGGAGTTTGGAGCTGTTTGGAGTTTTTTGTTTGTTTGCCTAATGACAGAGTGAGATCGGTAGTCCAGTTATATCGTTTTTCTTTTACCCCTAGGGTCCCCTTTTGGTCAGGTAGTCCGTCTCCAGATAGGCTGCGACGGCCCTGTTTATGGGTTGGGCTGATGCTGGGGACGTTATATTCTTTTTGGCTGACTCACTCTCGTCCACCATTTTTTTGCACTTTGTCTAATCTTTGCTTTTCCTGACCCTGTGCCAGAAGACGGTGCACTCCGCACCTGGAGGGAGGAGTCGGGGAGTTTTCCAATAAAGCTTTTTAATTTATCTTCTGCCTCCTTGTGTCTTGTGTCCCGTTTATGTGTTCGGCCTGAGCCAGCCGTAACATATTTTGGGCGCCTCATCCGGGATCTTGAATCCTTTTTGACTCCTTGTCCGGGATCTTGAATCCTTTTTGACTCCTTGTCTGGATCTTGGATCCTTTTTCTCCTTTTGCTCCTTGTCTGGATCTTGAATCTTTTTGAGCCCTTGTCTGGATTTTTGAATCCTTTTTGAATCCTTGCCTGGATCTTTGAATCCTTTTTGAGTCCTTGCCTGGATCTTTGAGACATTGTCTGGATTTTTGAGTCATTGTTGGGTTGTTGTAATCCTTTTTGGGTTAATTAATTCAACCTGCTGTTGGTTTGACTCGTAGGCGGGTCCAGCGCTGTGCATGTTTGTGGAAGTCTGGTTTTGAGCAGACATTGAGTTTTTTGTGCTTAAAATATTGAGAGTGTGGTGAAGTCTTTTGAAGCCAAGTGTTTTTGGACCGCAGTTAATATAATTGCTCCTTTTTTACATTTGGTGTGTTTTGACAGCTGTGTGCTGTAGTTTGCACTCTCTGGAGCTGACAGGACCAGCTCCTGGTTGCTGATTGAGCTGAAACACGCAGCTGTGTGTGTGTGTGTTTTTGGATTGTGCTGCTTTCAAATGCAGCTGGGATTTTTTTCTGTTGTTTACAGTGAAAGTCTTTTGAAGAGGGGTACAGCTTAAAAGCTGTTTGTGTTCACATCATGGAGTTCAATTTGAAGAAATTTATTGAACAGCCCACGGTGCAGGTCTTTGCTGACTGCACTATAGAACAAATGTTGAGTGTGGCAGAACACTTCAACATTGATATAAGACGCCGCATTCATGAAAAACATTTTAAAGGTGAACTGTTGACTAAATTATTTATGCTTGACATTTTTCCTGAGGTAAATGATACAGAGCGTCTAAAGGAAAAGGAAAATGAAGCTGCTTTAAAAAGAAAACATGATGAACAAATAAGGAAAGAAAAAGAGCTTATTTTAGAGCAGTTCGAAATTAAAAAAAGAAACTTAATGATTAAACACCAAGCTCTCTTGAAAGAACAAGAGCTTGAGCAACAGAGACTTCAAGCTGCTCTGGATGAAATTAAGCGTCTTCAGGAACAAGAGGATTTGGAACGGCTGAGAAGGCTGACAATTCAACATGCCTGTCATCCTGTGGTTACTGCACCAGTGCTTTGCACTCAAGCAGGTGAGCTACCACACGCATGTCCTAACTTTGATGCATCATCTGTGTCTATGCGGGTGCCTCTCACACCTCAACAGAAGGGGGCGCCTCTAGAACATCAACCGGAGGAAGAAGAGGATGAGTTTGTTTTGAGTAATAGCTTCCTGATGGACTGTGAAGAAAAACAGATTCCAGTGGAGGAAGTGAAACTCTTGCTTCATCTTCAGGAAGAAGATGACGTCGATCTCAGTGACTGTTTTTTACAGTTGTTTGACACTGAACTACTCCCAGTTCAGTCAAGTGAGGACCTGAAGATCTCAGAGGAGGTGAAGTCACACGCAACAAAACCTCCTGCTCTTTCTTTTCCTGTTCCAGCCACCGTGAAGAATGAGAGAGTATTGATGGACTATGTGGGACCATTGATTAGAACTGCAGCAGAACATGCTTTATTTTTGCTTGTGAGAGATGACAAACTAGAGCCTTGTATTGTGCATGATTCTGCATCTAACACACTTTTCTGTATTTACAGAGTAGCTGAAATCAAAGCTGCTAAAACTGACCAGAAGGTGTCGCTACAGCTGAATGGAGAGAGTTGTCCAACACTGTCCAGTGCTGAGATGGAGGAGAACAGTTTCCCTCTGTTTGCTAAGAAATTACGACTCTCTTCGTCACTGACTGACCTCATCAGAAATGATGATGGCGTTTGTTATACAAAACAAATGCTTTTCAAATTAATGTCAGATCAGAGATGTCTTTTTGGTTTTAAAACATTTTAAGATAACATGACATTGATTATGTTAGCGGTTAGGCGGACTAGTTTTAATGATGTTTTTAGTCCGTTTGTCTGTTGTGACCGCTACATTGTTGCTCTCTAGGGTCCTATTTATTTTGCATGTGCGGATGTGAGATGTTTTCACCTGGCATCCACATCACCCCCATACAAAACACTGGTGGTGGAGGTGTTACATATCCTGAGGAAGCTGCCATGCTGACACCTACAGTTTTTTGTATATGTTGACTGCAGCCATGTTTTGTTAGTTAATTAGTCTGATTATGATCAGGCTTGTGTGTGTTCAGCCAGGAACACCTGAGAGCCACGCCTATATATACTTCAAGTTGACTGTGCTTGAATGCGGAGTGTTGTGAGCTCAGAGTTTGGTTGCTTTATTGCTGAGCTGTTTGAGTACTGTTTGAGTACTGTTTGGGTACTGTGGGGTGTTCTCCGCCCGCCCCCCCCTGTCTTGAAGTCTGATCTTCTGTTTAGAAGGTTCTGGGTGAGTCATTACTAGCTCATGTTTGGTCTTGACTGCTAGATGCACTTAAAGAGTGGCTACTAGCTCATGTTTGGTCTTGACTGCTAGTTGCATTTGTGTCAGCTCATTTGCTTGTGGAGTTTGACTGTGCTTACTGCACTTAGGAATGTTTGCTCACCTTTTGACTTTTGTTGTGCTTAGTGCACTGGGTAGCTGAAGGCTGCATTGATGACATTAGGATCCTGCTAATGCTAATGATAATTGATATCAGAGATGCTGACCTGTGTGGTTAGTTTAAGTTGGTTTAACCAGGACCATTTTTGAGCTTGGAGCTGTTTGGAGCATTTTTGGAGTTTGGAGCTGTTTGGAGTTTTTTGTTTGTTTGCCTAATGACAGAGTGAGATCGGTAGTCCAGTTATATCGTTTTTCTTTTACCCCTAGGGTCCCCTTTTGGTCAGGTAGTCCGTCTCCAGATAGGCTGCGACGGCCCTGTTTATGGGTTGGGCTGATGCTGGGGACGTTATATTCTTTTTGGCTGACTCACTCTCGTCCACCATTTTTTTGCACTTTGTCTAATCTTTGCTTTTCCTGACCCTGTGCCAGAAGACGGTGCACTCCGCACCTGGAGGGAGGAGTCGGGGAGTTTTCCAATAAAGCTTTTTAATTTATCTTCTGCCTCCTTGTGTCTTGTGTCCCGTTTATGTGTTCGGCCTGAGCCAGCCGTAACACCTTGTGGGAAAGCCCTTATCAAAATGTCCGATGTCACATCTCCAGTCAATGTTGACACAATTATGTTGTACAAAGAGCCAAACAATATGTGAAGACAAGCTGTAAAAGTGGTTTGCTACCGCAATTAGAATCTTGTGTCTACAGGAAACAATGAGCATTAAAGAATGCAGATTATTTGGGGGGAACTTTTGTTTGAGAATGCTTCCTAGTAGTTTAACTAGAGACGCACTTGCTCTTGAGCAAGACAGACGCATTTTCTTCACTCTCTCGTCTCCCTCTTGCTTTTTTTTTTGCTCTCTGTCCTGTGTATCAGAGCTTCTAATTACACATCTTTCAAATCGTAAATTATAGACATGGATCTGGTCAGCTGGACTCTCAATGCAATCGATAATTTTTTTAACAACTGTGGCTTGTGGAACTGTGGAAAAAAAAAAGAAAAGGGTAGCATGCCCTCTCCGGGTCGGGGAGGAGGTCCTGCCCCAAGTGGAGGAGTTTAAGTATCTCGGGATCTTGTTCACGAATGAGGGAAAACTGGAGCGTGAGATCGATAGGCGGATAGGTGCAGCGTCCGCAGTGAAGCGGGCGCTGTACCGGTCTGTCGTGGTGAAGAGAGAGCTGAGTCAAAAGGCAAAGCTCTCAATTTACCGATCGATCTACGTTCCCACCCTCATCTATGGTCATGAGCTTTGGGTTATGACCGAAAGAACAAGATCTCGGATACAAGCGGCTGAAATGAGTTTTCTCCGCAGGGTGGCTGGACTCTCCCTTAGAGATAGGGTGAGAAGCTCAGTCATCCGGGAGGGACTCGGAGTAGAGCCGCTGCTTCTCCACATCGAGAGGAGCCAGTTGAGGTGGCTCGGGCATCTGGTTAGGATGCCTCCTGGACGCCTCCCTGGTGAGGTGTTCCGGGCATGTCCCACCGGGAGGAGACCCAGAGGAAGACCCAGGACGCGCTGGAGGGACTATGTTTCTCGGCTGGCCTGGGAACGCCTTGGGATTCCCCCGGAGGAGCTGCTCCAAGTGGCTGGGGAGAGGGAAGTCTGGGCCTCCCTACTTAGGCTGCTACCCCCGCGACCCGACCCCGGATAAGCGGAAGAAGATGGATGGATGGATGGATGGATGGATGGATGGATGGATGTGGCTTATCTGAATCTGACTCCTCCGTTCGACCTTGAAGCAAGCCAACTTATCAAATTTCTCCTGGGATATGTGTAAACTAAGAAGGCTCTGCTCTATCCCCCGCAAACTTCTGTGAACACTTAGAGCCGTACCGTCTGAAACCAACATCTAATCAGGACGACGGCTCTATCTGTAAGTGCTTCATGGACAAATCTCACAGTCTTGTCAAATACATATGTAATGCGTCTATAAATGTGCTTGCTGGTAGAGTTTTTTTCATGTCTTAAATCATATCATAAATCATACCGTACATGTGTGCATGTGAACGGATGCGGGCACACCTTGGCTGCCGTTGCTCCTCGTACTTTTTGCTCCTCAAACTTTTTTGTTGCTTTCTGCTGTTTTTTCACCGACCCTTGTTGGGCATTTCTACCTTTCTGTGATTAAGTGTTAGAGCACCTGTCTTTTCTGACTGCGCTGTGGATCTGCAAACGTTATAAGTTGACGGTCAAAGCAGATGACCGCTTGTCCTGAGCCTGGTTCTGTTAGAGGTTTCTTCCTTCTATAAAGGGAGTTTTTCCTTTCCACTGATGCCATTGTGCTTGCTCAGGGTGGGAGACTATAGCGTGGCCAAGATTTGACTTGTTTGCTGGATTCCTTAGATAGAAAACTTCACTAGTCTAACCGGAATTTTAGTAGCGGGGGCCGTCAACCTCCCGTTTACTCCAACACGAATTTAGCTTAGAGAACCACGTAGCTGCATTTATTGTTCGCTTACCTGCTGCCTTTGTCAACTTCCTATGTCCTCTGGACTGTTCTGGATTCTCATGTGCTCCTTCAATGTAATGCTCATTCAAATTACCTCTCACTGCCTCTTGTATATCTTTTTCGGAGCCGTGGGCCTGCTGTTAGCGGCTAGCTCCGTGCTAGCTTCCACAGGCCCGTGATGTTGACCTACTCCGCTTCACAGTTGTTTGAACTTAACAACTGCTCCATTCCTCCTTCTGTTTCCACCATCAAACAACTGGGACTTCTGCGTAGACCTCGTTACATCCATAGCAGCTCTCGAAAGAAACCCGTTTATTCTAGGCAAGCGGGCTCCGACTCGATTCCTTCTGTCTGGTCTGAGAGACGTGTCGCACCTCGATTACATCATCAGAACGCTGTGTCTGTAGTCCCTTGTAGTCCACAGCGCACGAAGTGGCAAGGAAAATGTGGAGTGGACTTCAGTGTGCTTAAACCTCTTGTAAAAACTTCTGCTCCAACTAGTATTAAAATAGAACTTTTTAATGTTCAATCACTATCCAACAAATCTTGTTTAATTCATGATCACATTCTGGAGAAGAACTTGGACCTTATGTGTCTTACAGAAACTTGGCACCAACCAGATGTGTACAGTTCTCTGAATGAAGCTTGCCCCTCTGGATACAGTTATCTGCAAAGAGCCCGCTGCATTGGCCATGGTGGTGGCCTGACGGTAATTTATTGCAGTAATTTAAAATTGTCTCATCTGGTTTCTCAGGACTTTTCTTCTTTTGAATGTTTGGCCTTCAGCTTCAAAGCCCCACTTCTGATGAATGTTATATTGATTTATAGGCCTCCCAAACCGCATGTTTCATTTAACTCAGAGATGCATGACCTCCTCACTTTTTTCTGCACCTCCCCTGTGAAGACAATTTTTCTTGGCGACTTAAATATCCACGTGGACAATTCCTCTTCACCTCTGGCAACAGATTTTAAGTCTCTTTTGGACTCTCTTAATCTCACTCAACATGTTGACGCCCCTACGCACAGCAGGGGGCATACTCTGGATTTGGTGATTACTGACACTGTACTCATCAATAACTTATCTGTATATGACCTGGGTGTCTCAGACCACAGGGTCATCTCCCTGGAAGTGCCTTCATCTTCGCCTGCTTCAAACCCAAAACGACCCATCCAGTTCCGTGACCTTAAAAACATTTCCCTTGATGTTCTGTCTGCTGATCTTCACACCCTGACCGCTGTCAATCATCCTTCTGCAGATGACTCTGTGGATTACTACAACCAATCTCTTCGGGAGCTCCTGGACCTACACGCCCCCTTGAAGACAAGACTGGTGTCTTTCTCGCGTTCAGCCCCTTGGTACACTGATGAGCTGCGCAAGATGAAGGCAACTGGCCGTGCTATTGAGAGACGTGTAAAATCATCTGGTCTGTCTGTGCATAAGCAGGCATATAAAGAACATCAGAAAGCGTACGCCTATTCTCTTAAAGAAGCACGCTCCAAATATTATTCTAACATCATCAACACCTGCCCTGGAAACTCTAAACAGCTCTTCTCCACAATCACTCGTCTGCTTAATCCCATTAAGCAAACTCTTGAGGACTCTGCTCAAAAATGCGACCTGTTTCTTTCATCTTTTAAAACCAAAGTTGACACTATCAGATCTCAGCTCCACAACCTCCCTGTTCTCAGTGTGCCACCTACCCGTCTGCATTCTGGGACCCTAAACAGCTTTGACGAAGTTGTTCAGAGTGAGGTGGAGGCCATCATCAAGAAAATGAAGCCTTCATCCTGCGCCCTGGATCCTTTCCCCTCGTCTCTCATAAAAACCAATCACTCTGCAATAGGCCCACTAATCACTCAAATAATAAATCAGTCTCTACAATCTGGTCATGTTCCACTGCCTCTAAAAACTGCCATCATTAGGCCTCTTCTGAAAAAATCTAATTTGGATCCCGACATTTTTTCTAATTACCGCCCAATTTCACACCTCCCTTTTCTGTCTAAAGTGCTGGAAAAAGCTGTTGCTGCTCAGCTGCAGGACCACCTACAACAACACTCCCTGTATGAGAAGTTCCAGTCTGGATTCAGGGCAGCTCACAGTACAGAGACTGCATTGCTGAGAGTTACCAATGATGTCCTCTTGGCTGCTGACACTGGCTCTCCCTCCATCCTTGTCCTCCTTGACCTCACTGCAGCCTTCGACACTGTGGACCATAGTATCCTCCTCCACCGTCTTCATGTGGAGGTCGGTCTCTGCGACACCGTCCTGGACTGGTTCAAATCTTTCCTCTCCAATAGGCTGGAATGTGTTAGTCTTGGCAACGCCACGTCCCAGACAGTCTGTGTCTCCTGTGGTGTCCCTCAGGGGTCGGTTCTGGGGCCCCTGCTGTTTTCCCTTTACATGCTGCCTTTAGGTCAAATTATTAATCAGTTCAACATTTCTTTTCACTGTTATGCCGACGATACACAGCTTTACATCAGGACTGGAGCATCCTCATCTTCCACCTTGTCATCTCCATCTTCACTCACTGCCCTCTCTGCCTGCCTGGAGGCAATTAGGGCATGGATGAATCAGAACTTTCTTCAATTAAACTGCTCCAAGACTGAGGCCATACTGATTGGCACCCCTCACCAGGTACAAACATCTCCTATAACAACACTTTCCTTTTCTGGACAAGACATCCCCCTCTCCACCTCTGTTACTAATCTTGGAATAAAAATGGACTCCAATCTTACATTTGAAAATCACATTAAGCTTCTGTTTAAAACTTGCTTCTTCCATCTTCGAAACATCTCCAGACTTCGCCCATCCCTAACTTTTTCCGATGCTGAGAAGCTCGTCCATGCTTTTGTCTCCTCCAGGCTCGACTACTGCAACTCCCTGTTTATTGGAATCCCTGGCAAAAACCTTCAGAAACTTCAATATATTCAAAACAGTGCAGCAAGGATCTTGTTGAGAGTTCGTAAATTTGAACATATTAAGCCCATTCTCCATAACCTTCATTGGCTTCCTGTCGCCTACAGAATTCAGAACATATTAAGCCCATTCTCCATAACCTTCATTGGCTACCTGTCGCCTACAGAATTCAGTACAAAACTGCTCTCATTACACATCAATGCTTACATGGAGCTTCACCAGATTATCTGAAGGATATTCTTATTCCATACTCATCCACCCGGTCGCTGCGGTCACAGAACAGTAATCTCCTTCACATTCCGAGAACCAAATTAAGGACCATGGGAGACCGGGCTTTCAGTGTGGCTGCCCCCCGCCTGTGGAACTCTCTTCCTGACTGTCTGAGAGCCCCACAGTCTGTGGTTGACTTTAAGAGCGGCTTGAAGACCTTTCTTTTCAACCGAGCATACTCTACCTCCTCATGATTCTACTTTTGATCTTAGTTGATACTGTTATTGATTTTACTTGTTTTACTTGTTTTATTGACATTTAATTCTGTTGCACTTTGTAGCACTTTGAGATTTTCATTAATGAAAAGTGCGTTATAAATTGAATTCATTATTATTATTATTATTCCGTGACTATAAAAACATTTCCCCTGATATTCTGTCTGCTGATTTTCACGCCCTGACCGTTGTCAATCATTCATCTGCAGATGACTGGATTACTACAACCAATCGCTCCAGGAGCTTCTGGACCTACAT
>JBBPBX010016001.1:36354-48719 GCA_038048925.1 Garcialebias charrua | reverse complement strand
AAAGGACGAGATGCACTTAGAGCACAACTTAAGGTGCAAGTCACACTAAAGACAAGTCACTTTTGATAAGAGCAGAAGTTGAACATCAGACGTTTTAAAGTCATTAAAAAAATTGCACTTGATGTTTGGCTTTTGTTAAAACAGACACTAATTATTAATAAAGAATGACTTCAGTTTTAGTTTAGACAAAAATACATTCAGTGCTAACTATTTAGACTTGAGTTTATATATTTTATCGCCTTCATAACACAATATGGCAAAACCTTTTGCCAAATTAAAACTGTATTGTGTTTCAGGTGCACTTTAAAACGGCAAAGACACACAGTTCCACAGGAGGCCTGCTCATCAGAGTGGGCTGTGACGTCATGAGGAGAAAGAAGGGCTGAACATGCATTGTATGCACAAGGACACGCTGACCTTCCCGTGCTGCTGATGGGAGATACAACCAAGAACAAGCAAGTCTGCAGGGACACAACTAACTGCAGGGATGCAACTAATAAATCAGGCAACATTGCTGATGCAGGCTGCTACGTGGTTCTTAATCAGGTTATTTTTCCCTAATAATTAATCTTTTAAAGATGGAGCCAGAACAAAACAGTGATGACTGTCACATTAAGAGGGTCCAAGTTTGAATCTGTTTTAGACATTTCTGTGTCACATTCACATATTCTCGCTGTATCTGTGTGGGCTTTCTTTAGTGTTTTCACAGCTATACTACCCGTATGCCTTAAGTTCTTTTGTCACTCTGGAAAAAGACATATTTTTCTTTTTTTGAAAAGCAAAAATGCCACGTGACATGAAACGAGTCGTTTCTTTTTATCATTTTATTTGCAGGCGAGGAGCGTTGCTCATTAGTATTAATATCTAATGGCTGATATTTACGGAGGATCGCAATAACTATGCTATTATATTCCCCCTTCATTTAGTTTGAATTGCAAAATAAAACAGCCTGTGGCAACAAACATCAAGTTAATAAAACTAGTAGGGACTAAACAGGCAAGTCACCTTAGTTTAAACTTTGTCCTCACTTGTGTTGTGACTTGTGCTGTTAGAGTCACAATGTTTGCACTTGCTGTTGTCAACTTTTCTCCAGTTCCAGTTCTGTTAGACAAAAAAAAAATTTAACGATGCAAATACAACCAGCTAAAACAACACTTTACAAACTTTTAACAGATGTTTACATGTCAGACTAAATTAATATAACTATAAAATCTTACTCCAAATACGCTCATTCTCAATCAGTTCATCTGGACAGTTTCTTTTTTGTAGAAACGTTTCACCCTCACTCCAGAGGGCTTCGTCAGTCAGAGTAGTCCAAAGCACACTGAAGTTAACCCACCAAGTAAACAACTTAAGTGGACCAACCAGTTTGCTGTAGCCAAGATGGTTTCTGGGGGCTTGTCCCTCGTTGACTCCTCCCAGGCAGGCAGACATGTCCAAAGTGGTTCAAGACAAGAATTTGGACATGTCTGCCTGCCTGGGAGGAGTCAACGAGGGACAAGCCCCCAGAAACCATCTTGGCTACAGCAAACTGGTTGGTCCACTTAAGTTGTTTACTTGGTGGTTTAACTTCAGTGTGCTTTGGACTACTCTGACTGACGAAGCCCTCTGGAGTGAGGGTGAAACGTTTCTACAAAAAAGAAACTGTCCAGATGAACTGATTGAGAATGAGCGGATTTGATACCTGGACTATTGAGAATGAACTTTCTTACTCCAAATAGTATTTGTGCATTTTTTAACCATAAACTAATATAAATATAATTTTGTTTGCAACACCCAGCTATTTTCAAATAGGTTAGGTATTTAAACAGACATGATGAATACAGTTATCTCAAACATTTATAATTAAACGATCAAGTATGTTTGTCTGAAAAACGTGTTTCATGAATGAGCAGCAGATCGGATCTGCAGAAAAACATTAGCCAACCATGAACACTCAAAAGAGGATTTACAGGACAAGTTTTTAGGGCAAGAACAAACTAGCTAGCCTGGCCCTCGCCATTCCTACGCAGCTCCGCTCAATTCTCATTTCCCTTCACTGCTGGGTCTGGCATTTCTCCCATCCACAAGGATGTCTCCGGTAGGTTTTGACCGGACCAATCAGAGAACAGAAGGCGGAGTTTTGAACGACGTCGACTGACGTCGTCATTCAAAATGGCTGCCGCCACGAAGGAATTTTCAATAAAACAAGGTAAAAAACTATTATTTCTCTGCTGAGAAAAAATAGATTTCATAGCTGACGTTATATCAGAAGTGTTCCTGAGCAATCAGAGAGCAGAAGGCGGAGTTTTGAACGATGTCGACTGACGTCGTCATTCAAAATGGCTGCCGCCACGAACGAATTTTCATCAAAACAAGGTAAAAAACTATTATTTCTCTGCTGAGAAAAAATATAGTTCATAGCTGACGTTATATCAGAAGTGTTCCTGAGCTTAACAGTTCCTAAATCAATTCACGAAATGGTCAAATCTGCTGGATATTAAATAGTTTCGGTTTGATATTTTCCAAACAGCCTCGGGTGCGCTACGAAAATAAATGATAAAAAATCGAATTTTATCTCAAATGTTTCATCTAGGCCAACAGTCAGTAAATTAAAGACATATAATTACACACTGGTGGCAGAAAAAATATCCACCGAGTGGTTTCTGAGCAATTTATCTGATAGCCTGGACCTCGTCAGGCTAAACTAACAAAACTCTGCCTCCTGTTCTCTGATTGGTCCATTCAAAAATCTCCAGGAGAAATCGTTGTCTATGGCAGAGATGCCAGACCCTAGTCCAAAGCGAAGTGAAGGACATGGGTCTGGTATCAACCAGGCTACAAACTAGCAGGTATATGTCATGTCCTGACAGGACTCCCCCTGAATATGACTGCTTAAAAACTGAAGTAATGCTGGAACATAAGCAGACATTTAGTTTAGAGTTTATAATTATATTAATGCATACAGTATTGGATAACAATGTAGTAACTTGTCATTAAACAAACAACAGACTTTTTTTAAACGTCTGTAAAAAAAAAAAAACACAAGACAGAACAGTGTCTTATAGCTGCCATTTAAGATGACTGCATAACATAACGAGCAAAATAATTAGTCCCCCTCAAAAACACTTCAGTGAAGGGAGAAATAATCAATAACTCATCCCATTACTGAGCCATAGAGAACAACAATCCAACCATTACAAAGGAAAATTAAATGACAGATTTGTTTAAGACCATTTCAAATCATCTAAATTATTGTGTAATATAAAATACTGTATAGCTAAAATTATTTATTACACTGTTAGATAATTTTTTTTACATAACTACAACACAAGTTTCATAAAAGCACTGTTCTTTTTTGGTTGTTAATTGAGCAGTGGGATCTTCATATTTGATTTGAAGGCAGATTAATTAATAAAAGTATATTTTTGCCTTAAATCAACAGAAAATTGTGAAGGGATGAAACACTTTTTTCAGTGATTAATTTTTTTAATAAATAAAAAAACAACATTATTCCTGTCCTTACAAAAGAGAAAACACGTTTTTTTTAAACTCAATTTCTACTTTTAAAGAGGTGTTTAGTGTTATTTTGTAGAGCCCTTCAAATGTCTTTAAGCATAAAAATACCATGCAAATTATGATTAGCTGAGTTAATATTCAGTTAACTTCATACGAGTTTATATTAAAACCAACTAAGAAATAAACTAATCCACCGAATAAAAGCGTAAAATAAAAAGTATTAGAACAATCACACAATGTAGTTTGTTAATAAAACATATAAACGAACTGGTTCCGATGATAATATTCAGTTTGTAAGCTTCGTTTATTCTGCTGTCACTGCTGTTGGACTGGACGGGCCAGCTAGCTGCCATGCTAGCAGATGCTAACGTCGGCTACAGTTGTTTACGATCAGTGAGTTTTATCAAACACATAATCAATATTAACACACCTTCATTAAAGTATTTAATCACTTCAATGTTCGATAGTTTAACGGTCTGTACTGTTTAGCGTTTCGTGTTTGTACGTTTTACAGCTGCAGTTGCAAATTAGCCAGCGAGCTAGCTTAACGTGGCAACAGCCCGCTGCAATGTGGCTTAGCATTCATCTGAACGACCCCTGACAAGTCACTTCTTCTCTACCAGTCAAATGGCATCTGCTCGAACACGTACAACCAACATTAATTACGCAAGTTCACGCGTTCGTCCACTCACCTTAGGTTCAACCGGTCAAAATGTTCAACAAAAGGAGTTTGCTACCTCAACAGAAGCTACCTAGTCGGCTATTTTTTGCCCATGCTGCATTATGGGAGGGCGGAGCCATCAAATGATTGACAGGAAATACTAACCAATAGGATAATGAGGAATGCGGTGGCACGAAGTTTCGTCCAATCAACGCTCAGAGTGACGTCACTCTGTCAGTAGAGCCAAACGTGACTTGCAGGCAGCCGCTGTTTACGATACCATTGACGCAATCGGCGCGAGAGTAGATTGTTTTATATTAGAGAATTAATAATTAGAGAATGTATTAGTAAACCTGCTTCTATATTCTTCTGGGATAATTTATTTAATGATATCTGTTGGAAAGATGTTTGGTTGTTACCTAGAAAATACTTTATAACTAATAAGATTCGAGAAGTGTCCCTAAAGATTCTGCATAAATGTTATCCTGTAAACTATATAATCTCCAAGTACCGTCCAAACGTAGACCCAATGTGTTCACTCTGCCACAGCTCTGAGGAGACCATCATCCATCTCTTCTGGGACTGTTCTCATACTCAGGTGTTCTGGAAAGACATTTTCATGTATGTAAATAGAAAGTTAGAAATTGACCTACCATTTGACGCTAAAATTATACTGTTTGGTTTCTTTTGTCCAAATATTTCAAGTAAGAAAGTTTTTGTTGTAAATTTAATACTACTCTTAGCCAAATTTTACATCCACAGTTGTAAATTCTCCTTGCTAAAACCTAGATTTATAGTGTTTTCTAATTATATTTCCTCTTACTTAGCTACTTTAAAGTATTGTACTAATGCAAAAGCTTTAAAAACTAAAACAATCTGTAACGAATTTCTGTAAGCTGCCCAAAACACATTTTTGTTTATGTGCCTTTATTCTCTTTTGTGATGATATATGCATAAGTCTCGAGCCATGTTTGACATTGTAAGTTTTTTTGTAGCCTACTTGTTTAAAAAAAAAAAAAACAGCTTAATAAGACAGCAGTGTCAAACGCGTGTCAGTCCAAAAGCATGCAAGAATGGCATCGAGATAAAATGTACCAGTCACATTTTTCAAAACTTTAATCGATTTAAAGCACGTGATTCAAAAACAAAAGCTTGCGAGGTTCACTACTGATCATTACAGAACACGTTATTAAAACACATTTAAATAAAAAAGACACTACATTTGAAATCGATTCATTTGTGAAATCTTGCGTTTCAAGCATGAATACAGTACATTTGTCGTCTGCGCACGTGAATCTGACTGTACCATGATTTCCCCACTAGATGGCAGTCCTGTCCATTTATTTTTGTAAAGGTGGGGATGCTGCAGTCACGAAAACAGTTTAGTCTGCTGCTGCATATAACATTGTGAAGACTGTGCTATTGTGTACTGATATACTAGTGGGCAGCATTGATAAATAGATAATATATATAATACTAGAAAGTTCCTGGAGAAACTTCGACGGGGGCTGCCAGGCTACTGCCCGTTAGCAGCCATCCTGAATACAAATGGCTCCAAATGTTAATAGCACATATCACGGAGCCAAATAAAATTCTTGAAATGATAGTAAAGGTGTTTGGGTTCATTTTCAGCTACGATTACACCAAATTTCAACTAAATAGCATTAAAAATGGCTGAATTATGGTGTTTTTTCTTTTTAGCTAAGGCGGCCATCTTGGATTTTTATTTTCGTTTTTTGTACGTGATAGAGAATGTCGTCAGCTACAACCTCACCAAATTTCAGCTCTCTATGTATAAAGATGGCTGAGTTATGGCATTTTTTCTCTTTTAGCTATGGCGGCCATCTTGGATTTTTATTTTTGGTTTCGGTACGTAATACAGAATGTCTTCAGCTACAACCTCACCAAATTTCAGCTCTCTATGTATAAAGATGGCTGAGTTAAAGCCATTTGAATGTAGCTATGGCGGCCATCTTGGATTTTCATTTTTGGTTTCCGTACGTGATAGAGGATGTCTTCAGCTACAACCTCACCAAATTTCAGCTTTCTATGTATAAAGATGGCCGAGTTATAGCCATTTGAAAGTAGCTATGGCGGCCATCTTGGATTTTTGATTTTGATATGGAATATGATAGGAAACATTGTCAGCTATCACCATACCAAGTTTCAGCTCAATATCACTAAAATTGACCATTTTACAGTATTTTGACTTTTTTGCGTTGTCGGCCATCTTGGAAATTGGATTTTCAATTGAAATTTATTAGGGATCATTGTCAGCTACCCATTTGCCAAATATAAGTTCCATATCTCCATCAAAATGGCCGCTTCACCTAATTTGCTTGTTCAAATGGCCGCTTCACCTAATTTGCTTGTTTAATTCAAAATGGCCGACTCACCTAATTAGCTGGTTTGATTCAAAATGGTCGACTCACCTAATTAGCTGGTTTGATTCAAAATGGCCGACTCACCTAATTAGCTGGTTTGATTCAAAATGGCCGACTCACCTAATTAGCTGGTTTGATTCAAAATGGCCGACTCACCTAATTAGCTGGTTTGATTCAAAATGGCCGACTCACCTAATTAGCTGGTTTGATTCAAAATGGCCGACTCACCTAATTAGCTGGTTTGATTCAAAATGGCCGACTCACCTAATTAGCTAGTTTGATTCAAAATGGCCGACTCACCTAATTAGCTAGTTTGATTCAAAATGGCCGACTCACCTAATTAGCTAGTTTGATTCAAAATGGCAGACTCACCTAATTAGCTAGTTTGATTCAAAATGGCCGACTCACCTAATTAGCTAGTTTGATTCAAAATGGCCGACTCACCTAATTAGCTAGTTTGATTCAAAATGGCCGACTCACCTAATTAGCTAGTTTGATTCAAAATGGCCGACTCACCTAATTAGCTAGTTTGATTCAAAATGGCCGACTCACCTAATTAGCTAGTTTGATTCAAAATGGCCGACTCACCTAATTAGCTAGTTTGATTCAAAATGGCCGACTCACCTAATTAGCTAGTTTGATTCAAAATGGCCGACTCACCTAATTAGCTAGTTTGATTCAAAATGGCCGACTCACCTAATTAGCTAGTTTGATTCAAAATGGCAGACTCACCTAATTAGCTAGTTTGATTCAAAATGGCCGACTCACCTAATTAGCTAGTTTGATTCAAAATGGCCGACTCACCTAATTAGCTAGTTTGATTCAAAATGGCCGACTCACCTAATTAGCTAGTTTGATTCAAAATGGCCGACTCACCTAATTAGCTAGTTTGATTCAAAATGGCCGACTCACCTAATTAGCTAGTTTGATTCAAAATGGCCGACTCACCTAATTAGCTAGTTTGATTCAAAATGGCCGACTCACCTAATTAGCTAGTTTCATCCAAAATGGCCGTCTCATCTAATTAGCTTGTGTATTGAACCTGCCTTGTATATTGCCTTGTATATTGAACCAAGATGGCGCCCTGATTCAAAATGGCCGCCTCACCTAATGAGCTTGGTTGATTCAAAATGGCCGCCTCACCTAATTAGCTACTTTGATTCAAAATGGCCGACTCACCTAATTAGCTAGTTTGATTCAAAATGGCCGTCTCACCTAAGTAGCTTGTGTATTGAACCTGCCCTGTATATTGCCTTGTATATTGAACCAAGATGGCGCCCTGATTCAAAATGGCCGCCTCACCTAATGAGCTTGGTTGATTCAAAATGGCCACCTCAACTAATTATCTAATTTCATCCAAAATGGCCGCCTCATCTAATTAGCTTGTGTATTGAACCTACCTTGTATATTGCCTTGTATATTGAACCAAGATGGCGCCCTGATTCAAAATGGCCGCCTCACCTAATGAGCTTGGTTGATTCAAAATGGCCGACTCACCTAATTAGCTAGTTCTATTCAAAATGGCCGACTCACCTAACTAGCTTGTGTATTGAACCTGCCTTGTATATTGCCTTGTATATTGAACCAAAATGGCGCCCTATGTAACTCAGTTTCTCTGAAAAGTTAAGTCCCATTCATTTCCTATGGGAAATTTACGATTTTTGTTAGCAAAATATTTCGCGATGGTAACTCCGATTGCTTAGAAAAGTAATAGCACACATCTCGGAGTCGGGCCGGTCGTTTTGATATAACTTTTGTGGGGGTGCACGTTACGGTACGAGCCGCATTAATGTTGACGGAATAATAATAAATAATAAATAAAGAAACCCTTATTGGGTGGAGAACAATAGGTGGCTTCCAAGCATTTACAATGCATTGGCAGCCCCCAATAATATAGATTATTGTTACTTTATTATTCCCAGGGAGGAAATGTGAGAGTTGTGTTTAGTCCTGGGGTGTCCAATCCTGGTCCGGGAGGTCACCATCCTGCATGCTCTAGAAGTCATTGTGCTCCAGCATACCTGAATTGAATCAATGAGTGATTAAAAGTCTTCCGTAGCACATAAAGAGGTAGTTTAACTGTGTGTTGGAGCAAGAAAATAAGTAAAACATGCAGGATAGTGGCCTTCAAGCACCAGGACTCAGCACCCCTGGTTTAATAAAAAAAAGCACAAGATGTGCCTACTCCCCCCATATTCAAAAACATCTTATCTGAAACCAATCCAACTGCTCATATTATATTATGTACTCATAGTCACATCACTATTGCTTTACTCTTCTGATTGCATTTGCAAAAAATAGGGTTGTTCAAACTTCAGGCCGAGTCAGACAGTCTAGAATCAATCCTTTATTGCCCATGATGTATTTTGTACATTTACAATGAGCTGTCTGCCGTTGTTTTAAACTTAGTTATATCATTTTGGGCTTTCGGACAAATCATAAATTATTTATAAAGTGATGGAAAGTTCATCCTTCTGTCCATTATCTTTGCCTGCTTCTTTCTGTTTGGGTCATGCATGGGGGTGCCCATATCCAGCAGTCATACTGTGCGAGAGGCGGGGTACACTCTGAACAGGTCATAATAATAATAATAATAATAATAATAATAATAATAATGATAATAATAATAATAATAATAATAATAATAATAATAATAATGAATTTAATTTGTAACACACTTTTCATTAACAAAAATCTCAAAGTGCTACAAAGTGTAACTAAAATCAATGATCAAATAAAAACAAGTGATACAATCAAGTAAAATCAATGATAAGATAACAGAAATCAATAATAAAATCAATTAAAAACAATGATAATATCAACTAAGATCAGAGATAAAATCATGTTGGGGCAGAGTAGGCTTGCTTAAAAAGAAAAGTCTTTAAGCCTTTTTTAAAGTCAACCAGTGACTGTGGAGCTCTCAGATAGTCAGGGAGGGAGTTCCATAGGCGGGGGGCAGCCACACAGAATGCCCGATCTCCCATGGTCCTTAATTTGGTTTGTGGAATGTGGAAGAGATTACTGTTCTGTGAGACCGTAAAGTCCAGAGGTTGATGTATGTCAAACACCAATAAATATATCCAATAAACATTGAACAAAAGTCCAACCAAAACTTATGATCTGTTAATATCATGCTAAGTGGTTATTTCTATATGCTGCCATGTTTAGCCAGTTTATCATCTTCTGCGTCTACTCTGTTTCAGCAGGAATGTTACAATATTGCACCGATATTGTGACTTTGACTGACAGGTTAAATTAACCTATTTAACCCAAGTCCACCACAAGGGCAAATACTGTAGAGACAAACAACCATTCGCTCTCTCACTCACACCTAGGGACAATTTGGAGTTACCAATCAGCCTAACATGCATGTTTTTGGTATGTGGGAGGAAACTGGAATACCTGGAGAAAACCCACGCAACATGCAAACTCCACCCAGAAAGGTCCCGGGATTCAATCCAGTGAAACTTCTCGCTGAGAGGCAGCTGCTCTACCAACAGAGTCACCCTGCCACTGCAGAGTTCATATAGCCAAACAACAGCAAAAAATCAAGTAAAAAACATATGGAGGAATTAAAGAGTTTGAAGTGTTTTGTCATCATTGTCTGTTCCCATGCAATAGCAAAATGTTTATCTGCATTTAACTATAAATCTTCCTGACCTGAGCCATCACACAAATCAAAAGGGGCCGAGATGGGGTGGAGGTATGGCATCCGTCCTGGGAACAGAAAGTTGCAGGTTCATCTTCTCTCCATGTCCACATGCCGTGGTGTCCTTGAGCCAGACACCCAATCCCTAACTGCTCCCAGGGTGCCAGTCCCTCTTTGGTGGTGCACAGCGTCTGTACCAGGAGCATGAACCATCATGCCTCTTGATGCATGCATAGCTTTTGGCTTGGACGGTGTCCCCAGTCACAAAGTCAGTCCAAAGGCACTTTGCTGGGATGCTGATCATGCAGGGGAGGGAGAAACATGTGATTTGAGGAGTTTAAAGATAAATGACAGAACAACACTTCATTGTCTTTCACTTTTCAGTTTTATAACCATAGATTTACCACAGTTCTCAAGTGACTTTTTCACATAGCTTGCAGCCACAGTCACTTTCGTAGCACCAAATCAAGTTTTTCTTCAGTTTATGCCACAACTCACTGACGTCACACATGATATATAGTTACAGGATAAATGCAGCAACAAGTTGACAGAGAAACTGACGTAAGAATTCAGCAGTTGTGCATTTTTAATCCAAATTTCCATATTGTAATAACCGTATTGTTTTCCTCTATCAGTGTCCAGGGTGGCTCCAAATGACGCAGAGGAGGAAGAAGTGCACACAGCATCAATATTCCTAGGGCCATTGAACAGCTGAGTCAAGCAAACATACAACAACAAAGACTCGTTTACAAGTTGATATGCTAAATTAAAAAGCAGTTCATCCCATACACTAGTCACTTTTTGATGTCATATTTGACTCCATTTATTGCATTTGCAAATGAGTCATTGGCAACCTGCCTTCCAATGACACTTTCCCTGAAAACTATATAAAAAACCCTCCTAACATTAGCAGCCTGTATGGGTTAGCATGCCTGTGTTAAAACCAGGAACAGGATTCTGAAGCTTAGATTATAAAGACTTAAATATTCCCTGAAGAGTGAAGAAGCAAGAGTTTCATCAACTGCAACAAAAGACTGTGGTTCTCATTCAGGAGTGATGCCATCAGGAGCCTTCTGAACTTAATATCTGGCTCCTCATTCAGTCTGCCTGGAGGTGATTCCCATTTTACTAAATCACTTCATTAGTGTGTTTGTTCTAGGGATGCGAATCTCTCAGTGTCTGGAGAATCGATTCGATTCCGATTTTTGGTGTCACGATTCGATTCAAAATTGATTTTTGATTCAGAAACGATTTTCTATTAAAATGGTCATAAATTTAGTTTCAGTTTTGTAACTGACAAGCTGAAAAGAATAAACAACAATGTAAACAAATGGAAAATTTATTTAAAACAATAATTTTAGGTTCCTTATTGCATCAAATGTTCTACATCGCTTGATATTTATACCAAAAATAGGAACAAACAATACAGGAATGCATTAAATTCTGTAACTTAAATAACCAGTACTGTATTAGGTTACGGTAGCTTTTTTGCTCTGTTACTTATTGAATTGATTGTTTGAACTTGTTTTGTTTTTGAAAAAAGGTGCAGATAAAATAAAATTTCTTCTTCTTTCTGCCACCTTTCATTTTATTCTTTCATACACTATGAGATATGGTTTTATTTTCTTTATCTTTTGGGTTTTAATGTAAAAAAAAAAAATATATATATATATATATATTGTATAATATATATATATCTATATCTATATCTATCTATCTATCTATCTATCTATCTATTTATCTATCTATCTATCTATCTATCTATCTATCTATCTATCTATCTATCTATCTATCTATCTATCTATATATCTATCTATATATCTATCTATATATATATATATATATCTATCTATATATATCTATCTATATCTATCTATCTATCTATATCTATCTATCTATCTATCTATCTATCTATCTATCTATCTATCTATCTATCTATCTATCTATCTATCTATCTATCTATCTATCTATCTATCTATCTATCTATCTATCTATCTATCTATCTATCTATCTATCTATCTATCTATCTATCTATCTATATCTATCTATCTATCTATCTATCTATCTATCTATCTATCTATCTATCTATCTATCTATCTATCTATCTATCTATCTATCTATCTATCTATCTATCTATATCTATCTATATCTATCTATATCTATATCTATCTAT
>JBBPBX010016001.1:18905-29070 GCA_038048925.1 Garcialebias charrua | reverse complement strand
GACCAAGAACAAGCCTCTGTCTGATGAAGAGAACTGCTGACCCTTCCTGAGTAAAATGGCACCTTTGTTTCGAGGTGTGTGTGCCCGTTTTGTTTACGTGTGTGTGAACAAGAGAGCGAGAGACGTCTTCGAAAAGCTGCAGGCGCTTTTTTTTTGTAGAAATGTGTGTTTTTCCTCCCAGTTTTTGACGTCTCGAGTTTTTTTTGGTGGCTCCTGATGTGAGAACAAGTCTCTTTTGTCTGCAGTTTTTGCAGATTAGAAAGAAAACTCAACACGTTGCGAAGACATTTTTTTTTTTATGAATTAAAGAAAATCCAAGTCTTTTTTTTTAATCTCCCACCCTGGTGTTTTTGATTGAAGCACCACCAGTCTGATGCTTTCACACCAGACCACACGGCTCAACACTATTAATGATGTATGTGTCTTTATCTAATGATGCTCAGTTTTTATCATCAGCGTAAAGACACTGAGGAGAATGACAGACATGAGAGGAATGGGTAAATACTGCTGCTTAATAGTAAGGAGATTGATCATTTCCTGTCAGGAAACCACAGTTTAAGAGGGCTAAGTGTGTGTATTTAGATATCCTGGTTTGGAAATTGTTAGGAAGTAGAGCACTCAGAGAAACAGGCAGACTGTGCTTTAGTTGGTGTGGTGGGAAAGCTTTTAAGCTTTTTGGATATTAGGGAACAAAAAATATCTATAATTGTGTCCGTTCCATCTTTTTCAGTCCTGTGCACTCACAGCAAGCCTGCACTCTCTAAAGCTATAAGTCGTGTTGAGAGAAGCATCATCCTCTGTAACTCACCCTTGACATTCTCCAACTGTGCATGTACAGATCGTAGCACAAACAGGAAAAAACAGCACAGGGACGTCTCTGTCCGTCCCAGACAGGCAGACAGCTCTTCATTCAGCCGGCCTTCACAAAAACTGAATTCACTGCAGATGCAATGCATGTGCAGGAGAAAAATTAAAAAAAATAATAATAATGTGACGTGATGCTAAGAAATGGCTAAATACAAACAAATCGGGAAGTATGTACTGTAATGGTTTGAAATGCAGACGTCGTTGCCCTGAACAGTGGGGTTTGCTGCCTTTTCAGCACACCAACATCTGGGGATGATAAACATTTTTAAATAGGTTATTTCTTTTCCCCTCAGCTTCAATATAAATATTTTTTTTTGTTTCTTATTCCTGTTTCAGAAGGAAAATTCCTTTCCTTTGTGCTCTTCACTACAAATGTCACATTCCAGCATATCTGTGTCCACGTCTGCCATTTATTTTGCTGGGCGTGGGTTTCCATGGCAACCACAGTCCTCATTCTGATCACATTTTCATTGACCCTCCTTTTGATTTTAGTATCACAGAGAAGGACAGAAAATATTAGTTTTTGTGGTGAAGCGGCATGTTAAACTTTTTGTTTGACCTTCCTGAGAAACAGTGAAGCTTTTTATCAAAGTGTCACAGAGGAAAGTTTGTGCCACTCTCCACATGCGATAGGTGTTTTTTTATTTTTATTATTTAGATTATTTAGAGTGACTTATTAGCTCAAGCGTCACAATTGATTCTTTTTTCTTTTTTTTTTTTTTACATAAAAAGGGAAATAATCAAGAAATAAAGAAGAAATTTGCTTTTTCTGAAGTAAGAGGCTGCAACAAAATGATTATGTCGGATCCATTTTTTTGGAAACCTGTTTGAAGGCAGGTGCTCAAATGTTTAGTTTTACAGGCAGAACGTTATATATATCCTCAACAAAAACAAAATTATATTTTTGTTAACAAACTGTGAGAAATTAACTGATTTCTATGCTTCATAATGAGGTGCAGATAAGTAATGTTTTTTTTTTTGTTTAAGTGAAAATCAGAATTTAAATAGTTATTTTAATTTAATTTATTTATAATTGTACAGTATTAACCCAAATTGATGATTGTGAGAATCTGCAGATGATGTTTGGATTTTTTTTTTTTTTTGGGAGAGTTGATTTTAAGCATTTCTTACACTCTGCTGCCCTCTTGTGGTCAAAATACCCAACAACAATATTTGTTTGCAGGCCTGCAGTCCCCATTTAGGCCACTATAAAACGTGCGGCGTTCATTCATTCATTCATTCATTCAACCTTTATTTATACAGGCTAGCCTCGTTGAGTCACGGGGACTCATTTACAAGAGGGACCTGTCTCACTCACACCAAACAACCATCCACTCTCACACTCACACCTAGGGTCAATTTAGAGTCACCAATCAGCCTAACATGCATGTTTTTTGGTCTGTGGGAGGAAACCGGAGTACCCGGAGGAAACCCACGCATGCACGGGGAGAACATGCAAACTCCACCCAGAAAGGCCCCGGACCGGGATTTGAACCGGCAACCTTCTCGCTGAGAGGCAGCAGCTCTACCAGTTGTGCCACCGTGCTGCCCACTGTGCTGTTCATGTAACAACTTTCAGTAGATATAGGAAACAAGTATTAAAAAAAAATCTATTATTAAAAAAACCACTGGTTTTAAAAGCAATATTTGATGCTGTAAGAATAATTTATTCCTGCTTCAAGGATCCAAACGGTGTTCACTTGTTTTAGTTTTTTAGTTAACTTGTACAGTTGTTTATTTTTTAATTTATTTTGCACATGCTTTTCAAAAACATAATCTTGTTGTTTTACATTTTTAAACCTATTTTTCTTTTGTCTCCATCTGTGTAAAATGGTCTCACTCTCTACATATTTGTTTATCAAGGCTTCCCATTCAACTAAAGAAGGCAACAATAAATACGTTTGAAAATTCACCATCTTCTTTATGTTGCAGTAAATTTAAGCTTGACTAAACACAGTCTGAAGGCTGAAAATAATTATGTTCAGCAATACTATACCAATATATGAGGGAATAAAGTTAAATGGATCAAATCTTTTAGAACTGTTTATAATCTATTTAGGTAAAACATGTCATTGAGATTACCGGTACAAACTTAATTTTCAAGAGACATAACCAAGAAGGCATCAAATACAACAAAAAAAAAACATTACAAAACAATAACAATACAGCATCTATTCTGTACATACAAGTTTAATAAAAACATTTCAAATACAGTAACAACAATAAAAACAATTACTGACCAAGAAACATTTTCATCTTTATTCTCTGTACAAGGAACAGTAGGTTATAAGGTGTACTTCTTCAGTTTACCACAAGAGGTCACTGTTTTGTGCTTCTTTGGAAATAATATTAAACAAGTATTACAAGAATTGAATTTTAAACAAGTTTCAGATGACAGTTTTCACATTAGACAAAATTTGAAGGAGCTATTTTAATATGAAACCAGTTTATTGAGCCTCAGAAACAGAAAACAATTTGTGGCCCCTAGCTGCCGCTGCTGTAATTAGATTTAGAAAGCACCTTTTTATTTTTATTTATTTTTTTATATAAAATTTGTTAATTAAAACAAACAAACAATACAAAGCAATCCCATAAACGATAACATACAAAATATAAAAAAATGAAAGGTAGCAGAAAGAAGAAACAGTCGTATTATATCTGCCCCTTTTTTCAAACTATCAGTTCAAACAATAATAATCTTCCAGTAACAAAACAAAATGAATAACTCTTTCTAATTTTTCTAACAAATACAATACACATTAAACTACTTCATATATATATTTTTAACAATTCAGTTTTGATAATTTTCTTGAATGTACACATTGACTCTTTATTTTGAACTGAATTCTCCAAACCATTCCATAATCCAATTCCCTGGATTGAGGTAGACCATCCCTTCAAACTAGTTCTGAATTTTGGTTTTACAAATATCTCTGTCACCGTTCAGGACACTGTACAGCTAAAACCATCTTATAGCAGAAATAAAACAAGGAACAATAAAAATACAATAATATCAAACATTAAAAGTAAATTGAGACTCTTGAAAGAGATGGGTTTTCACAGCAGTTTTGAACAGAGCGAGAGAGGTGACATAGTTCAGAGGGTAGTTCCAGAGTTGGGAGCAGAGCAGCTGATTGCCCCGACCCCCATGGTGGTGAGGCGGGCAGGAGTAACGGCGGGGTGGAGGGAGGAGACTGATCTGAAGGAGCAGGAGGGGGTAGAGATTTGCAGAAGTTCAGAAAAATATGTAAAAGCAAGATAGACAGCTTTAAAAGTGTATAGAATAATTTTGAAGATGCTGCAGAATCAGGAGCCGATGAAGCTGCTGGATGAGAAGGATGTGTTTCTACTGGTGATGAAACGGGCAGCGGTGTTCTTAAACCATCTGGAGCTTGAAGGGATTTACTGGGGAGGCCAAAATGAAGGAAAGTGCAATAATCGAATGCAGTGGTGGAGAAAGTACTCAAACACTGTACTTAAGTAAAAGTACAGATAAACAGACAAAAATGTAATCTAGTAAAAGTAGAAGTACCATATTAATGTTCTTAAGTAAAAGTAAATAAGTACTTGCTTTTAAAAAATACTTAAAGTATTAAAGTAAAAGTACTTGCTGAATGTATTACCTAATGCAATGGTCTACAATTTCATTAAGTGTGCGTTTTATATGTATATTTTCTGTAATACATTAATAGTTTTGAGTCATTTTAATGAACAATGCTGCAGATAATACATGTTTTTATTGTGTTTACTCTGTGACACAGTTCACACTTGGACTTGTGATTCTGTGCGTCAGAATTTCAGGGATGACATGCAGAGTTAAATGTCATTAAGCAAAATGAGAAAGAGGAATTATTATACCTTTGAAAGTTTTCATTTAACACAAACCAATGTGTCATTTTAACTGCAGTAAACACATGTCTGCCTGGAAAAAAAGGAGCATTAGACCTAACAAAGAAATAGACACAGATCATTTCAACTCCAGTTTGTCACCAACTCTAGTTAAAATATTGTCTAAACCTTGTAATGGGTCAATAGTGAACAACTTCCTGACACCATTTTCAAAACTCGGAACTGAGTGTTGAGTCATTTGGAGACATCTCTTGTCTCCTGCCCTAACATCCCATGAACGGACACATTTTAATATTGTAGCAATAATTTATTGTTCAAGTTCAGAAGAAGTTGCACAGTAAAAAAAAAAATCCGTAAAAAAAACGGAAAATGTCCTGGTAATTTTCTGCCAGTACATTCTCCATTTTTTTACAGATATTTCCGTAAACCCTAAAACGGATTTTTCCCGTAATTTAACAGTTTTTTATGTATAATTTACATAAATTTCTGTTAATCTAGGGTGCCAGGTAAATGGAGTCCTCTTTCGCGCTTCTTCTCAAAGGTTCTTGTTCCCAGGGTGCTTTGCGCGAAAAAAAAAAAAATGGAGAAACCCCTGTAAAAAATGATAACGGAAAATTCCTTCACACTTCCACAGTACATTTACCTGTTTTTTTATGGATCTTTTTTACAGTGTGGTTTTCAAAATTTTTTGAGTCCAGTCTGACTCTTTTGGGAGCGAAAATCTGTCCTGCTGTACTGAACAGTCTTTCAATAGTCTTTCGATCATATTTCAATAGTCTTTCGATCATATTTCAATAATCTTTCAATAAGGCCATGGGTGTTGTGTATCTTCTGGCTGACTCTCTGTGGTGGAATCCATTTTGGGTGTTAGTACTGCTGTGGGTGCTCCCAGCTCAATGACATATACACTAGAATATACATTATTGGTCCAGCTCTTCTTGAAGGCAGGTCTAATGTTACCCGTCCACTTTGCAGTGATTCAATGGACCAACTCCCCTCTTGACATCAGTTACTTTCAAACTAACGACAAATCTAAAAACTGCAACGTGAATGTAACTTGTAACTCAACACATTATAGAAATGTAGTGTAGTAGAAAGTACAGATACTTCATATAAAATGTAGTGGAGTAAAAGTAAAATTATCCACATTTAATTCTACTTAAGTAAAGTAAAGATACATGAAAAATGTACTTAAGTACAGTAACAAAGTATTTGTACTTAGTTACATCCCACCACTGATCGAATGTAACAAGACAAGGCTGACAGTGCATGAGGTGGGAGAAGCAGATCGAGTGACATTATTGATGCAGGATATGAAGGAAAGAGAGCTGTTGAGCATGACACCAATACTCTTGACCTGAGGGGACGGGGAAGCAGTGAGTTGTTAGGGAGGAGAAAACATGCAGAAACTGAAAGGGCATCTTTAGTACCGGCAAGGATGAGTTCTGTTTTATCACTGTTTAGTTGGAATAAATTATTTGAAACCCAGTGATTGAGCTCACTTAGACAGTGTGTGAGAATGGAGGTTGGGTGCGTCTAATTGGGTCTGGTAGACAAGTAGAGCTGGGTATCATCCACCTATCAGTAAGAATGGATACCAAATTTATGGAAAATATGACCATGGGGTAAGAAGGTAAATAATGAATAGGAGGAGCCCAAGGACAGAACCTTGGAGCACACCAGTAGAGACGGAGAAAGTGTGAGAACAGAAAGACTGGCGCTGAATGAACCAGTCAGTGGGGAGTACTGGAAATGTTCATGGAAGTTAGTCTGTTGAGGAAGATGCAATGAGAGAAGGTGTCAAAGGTCACACTCAGGGAAGATGAGGAGGCCTGAGTCAGCAGTAAGAAGATCATTTGTGATTTTTATGAGAGCAGTTTCTGTGCTGGTGGGGGTGAGAACCAAATTGAAATTGTTCAAATAAGCTGTGGTTCCATAAATGAGAATGACTGGGGACTACTTTTTCTGTAACTACAGGTAGCCCCCTAGTTACGTACGAGTTAGGGAGATAAGAACGGTTCGCAGCTCGATTCTGCCGTAGCTAGGGGGTGAAAAAAGCGTCCAGTTCGTAGGTCCTTATTCCGTTCGTAGGTCGTGGAAATACCGCTAACGGAGCCCGCTAACACATTTAAGCATGTACAGTAGTGTACTGTAATGTTAAACATTGCTATTCACATTTACAGAATAAATAAAAATATATTTTCTTACTTTGAGATGGTCAAAGCCGACATCTTAGGTTGCCATGCGTTGCCATGATTGTTGTCAGGCCGAGCAGCCGCCGAGTGAACCACCAGCAGCTGTTCAAGGCCTGTGTTAGCTAGCTGGCTAGCTTCTGCTAGCCAGGCCATGGGCTGGTGTTGGAGCGGCGGTGCGGCGCAATCTGCAGCTCTTGCTCCAGCCTGAGACGTCCACAGAGCTCACAGAGACGTTTCCAGCTCGTAATTAATCCATATGAAGCCATCCTGGTCACCAGTCTTCGGCCGGCTCCCGGCAGCTAACCTAAAATGGCGTCCGGTGTTCTACATTAATTTGTGACCGGAGACCCCAGTGACTGAACCTAAAATGGCGTCCGGTGTTCTACATTAATTTGTGACCGTGTAAACTGAAGACCTACTTCCTGCTTGAATGAATGCTGCCCAAGATTGCTCAAAAATGATCAGAAATGATCTTTTTTATCATAATTATTATTTATAAAGCCTTTAAAACAACCACAGCTGCAACAAAGTGATGTACACATGAAATTAAGAACATTTAAACACAAAAAAAAAAAAAAAAAAAATATATATATATATTTTTTTTAATACAGTAATTTCATATTTTTATTAAATATGATACGTTCGTAGGTCCCGTTGTTCGTAGGTCGATGGAGTCGTAAGTAGGGGGTTTGCTGTATATATGTATGTTGGCTACTTAATTTTTTTTTTTTTTCTTTTGACTGCTCCCTTCTTCAGGGGGTGCAACAGTGAACTTGCACGAAGACTTGGCAATTATTTTTACATTGGCTGCTCTTTCTGACACAACCACAGACCACGAGCTACCACAGCCCTCTGTGTGGAGCAGGGAGCTGTTATCTATGGTGTCCAGGGGAGAAGATGGTGGGAGTTAAGTGCCTTGCTCAAGTGCCCAGTGTGGGGCAAATGAGGTGTGGAGGCAGGTGTGGCTGCTTCACCTTTTCCACCCACCTTTTGATGTTGTCGGTACCGGGAGTTGAACTGGCAATCTTCTGATCACAGGCCCACCTTCCCTAATCTATGCACTTGCACTTATGTCACTCTTTTAACTAATCAATTAATTAATTTTATTTTATATAAGCCACTTGTATTTGGGACACTTTTTGTTTTATGCTTTGCATAAAATGACAATAAACTGAATTGATTTGGCGTTATTTTCTGCTTTTGACTTGCACATTGGTGCAGAACATATATTTTTTTTTAATAGATACAAGCCTGTCACCTGGAAAGCTTTGATTTTATTCTAGTAGTGTTTTAAAAATACTGTGGTAAAGTATGAATATTTATTTTGATAAACATTTAAACACGGACGTACATTCACTCTTGTTTAGAACTAAACAACATGAATTTCAGACAAAAATTAATTTTGACTAATCAATTCTTATTAACATTAACTGTATTAATTGATTGAATAGCAGCATATATATATATATATATATATATATATATATATATATATATATATATATATATATATATATATATATATATATATATATATATATATATATATATATATATATATATATATATATATATATATATATATATATATATATATATATATATATATATATATATATATATATATATATATATATATATATATATATATATATATATATATATATATATATATATATATATATATATATATATATATATATATATATATATATATATATATATATATATATATACATATATATATATATATATATATATATATATATATATATATATATATATATATATATATATATATATATATATATATATATATATGTATGTATGTATGTATGTATGTATATATATATATATATATGTATGTATGTATATATATGTATGTATGTATGTATGTATGTATGTATGTATGTATGTATGTATGTATGTATGTATGTATGTATGTATGTATGTATGTATGTATGTATGTATGTATGTATGTATGTATGTATGTATGTATGTATGTATGTATGTATGTATGTATGTATGTATGTATGTATGTATGTATGTATGTATGTAGTACTCTGTCAGTTTAAGTTCTGGACACTGTGTGGTTACAACAGAATCAGTTTGACTCACATCAAGTGTGTGGCAATACTCTACCATTATTCCTCCAGGATTTAAAAATGTGTTAAGCCAGTAAAGCCAGTTTAATTGGTTTTAAAATCTAATTTATTTTGTTTAGTTGTGGATAAAAAACTTACATATATATTTGTTTAGCATTTTAAACTGAGGCTGTAAAACCCTTTGAACTCATTTTGTGAATAAAAAGTTCTCCTTGTCTACCACTAGAGGGCAGTGTGGTCACATGAAACATGGCCTACCCCTTGAAGATGGCTCCACTTCATGTTCTCGCCGCCCTGTGATCCATGGAGTAATGCATTGCAGATTAGCATTATTATGTTCTTATTGCCTCTCATTTGAGCTCATCTCCCTTTGAAGATCAAAGCGGCGATGTGCCTCTGTGTGGACCGACACTGATAAAACCAGAGTGACCTTCAATAAAGTCAACTGCTCACCCTTTTCCAGCCATGACAATGTTGCTTAACTTTCAGCTTTTTAAGAAGATTGTTGAAAAAAAAAAAGGAATATCTTTGTGAAAGTGGGAATATAACTTTAGAGAGGTTCGTAGTTTGCGTCAGCTTATAAAGTTAAACAGCTGCACATAAATGGCACCCAGCATTCAACATCCAGTCTGGTTCTTGTCTGAACCACGGGAGAAATTCTGCAAACGGTTAAGAAGAATCTTTTTGTTGGCTTGTCTCCCCTTCAGTGAACTTCAGAATGAGCGTAACAGAAATGCACATGACTTGGTTGGAGAACGGGTGTGGTAGCTCATAGGGTGACAGGTACGACGCCAGGTCACTTGATAACAACAGGTGTTCTGTATGAACTGTTTCAGGTGCATTGCTCTGCACAAACGTTACACAACTTTCCAAAAGGAAAAGACTCAGGTTAATACTGTAGTGGCTAAGTTTCCTCATAACTGCTGTTTTTCCAAATGTTTATGACTTTCTTCAAAAGTTGCGAAGGTCATCTGGTGTAGTTTGTTCATCAATTAGCGTTTCAGAAATCAGATTTTTAAATACAGGTAGTCCCCGACTTACGAGTGAGTTCCGTTCCTACGACTATATAGTAAGACTGTACATCGGAACACGAAACACGTGTTCTCGTAAGTCCGGATTTTCGGTCGTAAGTCGGAAAATGTATGCTAG
>JBBPBX010016001.1:6171-16454 GCA_038048925.1 Garcialebias charrua | reverse complement strand
TTAATGTTCAATTATGGTTTAAATCTGTATCTGTTGATCAAAGTTAACAAGAATTACAACTCATAGTGCCACAATCAAAAACGAAACTAAAAAACGGGGAGTGGCTATGTTGATTTCCCATAATGCTTAGCGGTATATTAGTGTTCAATTATAGTTTAAATCTGTATCCGTTGATCAAAGCCAACAAGAATTACAACTCATAGTGCCACAATCAAAAACGAAACTAAAAATCAGGGAGTGGCTATGTTGATTTCCCATAATGCTTAGCGGTATATTAGTGTTCAATTATAGTTTAAATCTGTGTTTGTTGATCAAAGCCAACAAGAATTACAACCAATTGGCCATTTCCGGGTTGTCACAGCTGACGCGTAACATACGCGACGCGTCAGCGGTGACGCATAATAGATGCGACGTATACGGGGTGCGACACGTTTATGGATTTTTCCACTTTATTGGACATAATTGGACTAATGCGACATATAGGGCGGAGCGACTTTTCAGCCGGAAAGTACGGTATTTAATATTTCTCTGCATCTTTGCTCTATTTGATGTTAAAAAACAGGGTGTTAGCAGCAGCTCCTTCACAGTTTTCTCACAGCATCTGCAGCACACACTTTAATCTTTGCCCCAGTTCACCTCCACACTAACCTGCAGGCAATTAGAACGTACAGGAACCCCATTGCAATGACAAACTGCATCTTTCCCATATGCTGCGCCTTGCTTTAAGCTTTAACGGGTGCTACAGCCTAAATGTGGTCCACGTGTGTCAGTGCCTGAACAGCTGTAGAGAGAGGGCGTATGAGGCCTGACCTCTCGTGTTGTTTTAGTGAACATATGTGCATGCTAAAACAGTGCAAACCTAAACTGTAACCATAAAAAAAAGGCTTTAATAATGGAGCGCGGGTGCTGCGGTTGACTGATGCAGGCACATTTTTTTGTGCCTTCTTCCATTCCTCTTCACAGTGGTATTCTAAATCCTTCTCTCCCACACATCTGTCTTCTTCTCTCCCTGTCTCACAAGCGCAAACACACACAAGCACTTACGCATTCACCTTTTGGGTTAATCCCAAGTCTGTGCAAGCTGCGACATGAAATCCAAACCCTTTGTTCTGCAACTTGTGCAAATAAACCCAGGAAGTACACCGGTTCCATCTTGCATTCGATTTGTGCGATGAACTCTGCGTGTCATGTGAAGTTTGGGGAAGTTTGTGATGTTAAAGCATCCGTTCTTAATGCAAACTGTTGCTGACACAGAGCCAGGCGGCTTTGATGACGCCACTGAAGTCTCTCAGGTGAGAGCTGACTTTTCCAGTCCTCCCAACGCCGTGGCGCCACTCAGCAGACAGACCGGTCCGAGCTCTGGGAGACTGAGTCTGGTCGAACCAGGGAGGAGTGGCAGAGAGAGCAGATGGAAAATGTGAGTTAGGTGGTCCAAAACCTGGTGGCTGCAGCTGGCAAAGGTTTCCTCCTACCAGCTGCCAGCTTATCAACTTTTAATGATGTGAGAGCGACGGCCTGCCCCTCGGCCTCCCCGGGTCTCCGAGTCCTTCAAACCCGTCAAGACAACAGGAATGGCAGCAGCAACATCAATAAAACTCCACATGGTACTCATTGAGAAGCATTACATCTACCTCTCGCTCTTTTTCACTCACTCACTGATCCAAAATGATCCAAGCAGCTGAAACAGCCCGGTGTACTGTAATTGGTCGTTTTTTTACGACTTGGTAAAATGTTTGGTTAATTGGAAGTATGACAGTTTTTTTTTTTTTACACTCGATCAATGAGTTTCCAGGGGTTAAACGTGGAGAGCGGTGAAATCATTCGCCCGCTCTCTGTTTCTTTTTTGTTTCCGATCCGCTTTTCTCCTCCTGGACTTGTTTGATGTCGTCTTTAGTGTGATGAGCTTGATTAGAACAAGCATCAGGGCGAGCATTAAAACAAAGCGTGGTCCCGTTTAGCCGCAGCAGATGTTCTGGTGCGATTGGTTAATGTTTGTATTCCAGTGAGCGCTTGCACGTGGTGTCAGGCCACTGTGCTAATCACCCAGCTATCATTTTATTGGCCCGTGCAATGTTGCAACGCTGCAGATGTGAGACAAGCATCTGCACTGAGGTAGGCAACATACAGTAGGTCGCTGTGACCTTAACCATGGATCGCATTGTACAGTACAGTATAACGATAATTCCTTTTTTTTTAACCTTTTTTTAATACATTTCTACTGAAAAGGGAGTCAAAATTATTTGAACTGTGGTTTAGAAGAAAGGTTGAAAGCAAACTTTCTTGTAGATGAATCTTACAGTGGCTTGAATTTGGAGTAATACCGTATTTTCCGACGTATATGTCGCACTGCCCTATACGTCGCATCAGTCCAGATATGTCTAATAAAGTAGAAAAATCCATAAATACGTTGCATCTTTTATGCTTCACATTTGTGATGCATCACCGCTGACAACCTGGAAATGTGGGCCAGTGTTGTGCCAAAAATTGATTGGCTGCCAAATGGCGGCCGTGGGGAGCATGCACGGAGGACTTTAACAAGAATTTAATAAGATTATTACTTAAAAACTATTGTTTGTTTGCTTGAAAGATAGGAAATATGTGTCTCAGTCTAACTTTTCTTTAATAAATGCACTTTTTCAGTCAAATCAGCTGCGTTTTCTAAAGTCAACAAGCAGAAACGTGAACATGCAGAGGGCGACTCGCCGTCCATTTCTTTGAAATTTAACAAAAACAATTATTTGTTAGTTGGACTTTATAGTAAAGGTGTGTCTCAGATGAACTTTTACTTAATAAACATACTTCACTGGTCAAATCAGATGCATTTCGCCGAGGTGGCACAGTGAAATGAAGCTGATTTAACGGTTGCTCCAGGCAGACGGTGGCAGGCTTTGGCAAACCGATTGTGTCATTACTAGCCACTTTTACCTATTACATGATACAATGGCATGCCATACTTCTCGAGTGCCATCTAGCAGCTGAAAATGGTAGTGTTCAATATTTTCACTAATAATTAATGAAAACTGTCATATTAGTTTATACATATGGGGGAAAAATCATAAATAAGTTTCTTCAGCATATAAGTTGCAGGGCATGCAACTTATATAAAAAAATGCAACTTATACAGTAGGGTGAAAAATATGGTAATATTAAATTTGGGTTGGATTGACTTAACAGCTAGCCTGAATGAGGCCAAGACCAAAGTGGATTACAGCTGTCTGATCTAATAATAATAACAATAAATAAGTGCATTTTATAATGTTTACTTCTATATTAATTTTGACTTACAGTACATGCACATTTACATAACATTCGATGAAAGTTATTTTTTCAATCCAAGTAGCAGCATCAGCAGCTAGCTTGAGCATTAATAACATAATATTTCTGCTGGAATAACAATGTACTTAGAAACTGACTTTGATGTAAAGCTTTATAAAAGTGTGGTTGCATGAAAATCTGTAAAACTTTTGAGATATTAAAAAAAAAGAAAATAGCACCAAGCCACTTGTCTTTCCCACTCAGACCAGCCGTTAGCTTGTCATTATGTTACAAACCAGTTTAATTTGTCAAACTGAGGTAGTCAAAATGTGATCTATTACAGGTAAGATATTGTCTATACATAACCCCTTCTGTTCCCCCTTTTAAACTATCCATCCATCCATCCATCCATTTTCTTCCGCTTATCCGGGGTCGGGTCGCGGGGGTAGCAGCCTAAGTAGGGAGGCCCAGACTTCCCTCTCCCCAGCCACTTGGAGCAGCTCCTCTGGGGGAATCCCAAGGCGTTCCCAGGCCAGCCGAGAAACATAGTCCCTCCAGCGTGTCCTGGGTCTTCCTCTGGGTCTCCTCCCGGTGGGACATGCCCGGAACACCTCACCAGGGAGGCGTCCAGGAGGCATCCTAACCAGATGCCCGAGCCACCTCAACTGGCTCCTCTCGATGTGGAGAAGCAGCGGCTCTACTCCGAGTCCCTCCCGGATGACTGAGCTTCTCACCCTATCTCTAAGGGAGAGTCCAGACACCCTGCGGAGAAAACTCATTTCAGCCGCTTGTATCCGAGATCTTGTTCTTTCGGTCATAACCCAAAGCTCATGACCATAGATGAGGGTGGGAACGTAGATCGATCGGTAAATTGAGAGCTTTGCCTTTTGACTCAGCTCTCTCTTCACCACGACAGACCGGTACAGCGCCCGCTTCACTGCGGACGCTGCACCTATCCGCCTATCGATCTCACGCTCCAGTTTTCCCTCATTCGTGAACAAGATCCCGAGATACTTAAACTCCTCCACTTGGGGCAGGACCTCCTCCCCGACCCGGAGAGGGCACGCTACCCTTTTCCGGCTCAAGACCATGGCCTCGGATTTGGAGGAACTGATCCTCATCCCGGCCGCATCGCATTCAGCTGCAAACCGCTCCAGTGAAAGCTGTAGATCACGAGCTGATGAAGCCAATAGGACCACATCATCTGCAAAAAACAGAGAAGCGATTCTAAGGCCACCAAAACGGATCCTCTCAACACCTTGGCTGCGCCTAGAAATTCTGTCCATAAAAGTTATAAACAGAATCGGTGACAAAGGGCAACCTTGGCGGAGTCCAACTCTCACCGGAAACGAGCCTGACTTACTGCCGGCAATGCGGACCAAGCTCTGACACCGGTCGTACAGGGACCTAACAGCCCATATCAATGGGCCTGGTACCCCATACTCCCGGAGTACCCGCCACAGAACCCCCCGAGGGACGCGGTCGAATGCCTTTTCCAAGTCTACAAAGCACATGTAAACTGGTTGGGCAAACTCCCACGCACCCTCCAGGACCCTGTTGAGGGTGTAGAGCTGGTCTAGTGTTCCACGACCAGGACGAAAACCACACTGCTCCTCCTGAATCCGAGGTTCGACTATCCGACGGACCCTCCTCTCCAGAACCCCTGAATAGACCTTACCAGGGAGGCTTAAGAGTGTGATCCCTCTATAGTTGGAACACACCCTACGGTCCCCCTTTTTGAATAGGGGAACCACCACCCCAGTCTGCCAATCCAAGGGAACTGCCCCCGATGTCCACGCGATATTGCAGAGTCGCGTAAGCCAACACAACCCCACAACATCCAGAGCCCTAAGGAACTCAGGACGAATCTCATCCACCCCCGGAGCCTTGCCACCGCGGAGCTTTTTAACCACCTCGGCGACCTCCGCACCAGAGATTGGAGAGCCCGATCCAAAGTCCCCAGGCTCCGCTTCCTCAGTGGAAGACGTGCCAGTAGGATTGAGGAGGTCTTCGAAGTATTCCGCCCACCGACTCACAACATCCCGAGTTGAGGTCAACAGCACGCCATCCCCACCATAAATGGTGTTGGTCGCGTACCGCTTTCCCCCCCTGAGACGCCGGATGGTGGACCAGAATCGCCTCGAAGCCGTACGGAAGTCATTCTCCCTTTTAAACTAGTTGAACAATTTCTTTAAGGTCTTACTCCTGCCTTTAATGTTTAATTTAATTTTTAGTTTTATTTTGCAGTCTTTGGTGCAAACTCAGCATTTTCCACTTGCCAGGTATCAAATTATCATGGTATTCTCGTTCTAATCACAGATCTATAACTTTTCAAACAGACATAATCAATAGAATTCTCTCCAGCCCTGCTGTACAGTAAAGCACTGACATTTTTCCAGGTCATAAAGTCTCTACAACAACCGTAAAAAAAAACATGTTATGATGTCTGGCTTTCTGTAGTCAAGCTATTAAGCTGTAAAGCTCTATTGTAAAATGTTGGATTGAACTGATATAGTTTAGGAGAGCGCAGCAAAGATGAAAAGGAAGTCACTCAGCCATATTTTCATAATCCTACAGTGGGCTTGGTTTTTACCGGTAAGCACTCAGAAAAATTCTTTGAATTCCCCGGCCTCACACCCTCGCTGTGCGTTCAAAAGCCAATCGCTCTGGCCTCGCTGGCCTGTTTGTTGCATGTTCGATGACGTCACTGATGGTCAGATTAGTTCAATTCTGCGCCTTGTTGTTTTTTTTTTTTTTTTTTTCATTACAGATGTTTTGCTTTATAGTTTGTACGTTGGACTGAATCGTTAGATAAGGAAGAACAGTGTGCAGGAATGTGCACTTTAAACCTCACACCAACCCACACACAGACTCACAATATTCAGGTCCCCCGTGTTGGTGGGCCAGATCCCATTGTCTGACCACACCAGAAGTTTGGATGCCTAGCTCTGTCCTTTTCCTTTGTCCTTCATCTCTTCTATCTATCTTTCTATAATTGTGTCCCAGACCCAGACGTGCCCATAAATAAACGGGGGCTTTCCCTCCTCAACTAGACCCAAACCATGTTTATGTTCAGGCCCATGTTGGGAGGGTGGTGGGGGGGGCATCTGGACCAGTGAGCCCGCCTCACCACCTTCTTCTAAACTCAGGTGGAATCAAGATGTGCAGCAAGCAGCTGTTTAATAGACTCACACAAGCCAAAGATACACACTGTGAGATCTGGGGGATCTATTTTTCTAAAGTTTTATTGGAGCTTAAACAACCCTTGACCCACGTTCCACACATTTTGTTGCTTTAGCTTTTCGGCCATGTGGTAAAGCAAAACACGGGGGGACAGACCCCCAGATGTTCCCGTGTTGTTAGAAAATTAGATTTTTTTTCTCCAAAACTATTAGTTGTCGTATCCTTTCCGTTCTCTTTCCAAGATGGTGCCCGAGGATTTTTCTTTAATCCTAATTGCGCAAGAGCACAAATTGTACATTTGAGTCAGGGACAGCCTAATCTTCTGGTTCCTGATTTGTACTTATGAGCACGCTGTTTAGGAAAGTGAGGGAGATTTGTCAGGACAGACAGTAGAGGAGATTTTTGGTTTATTTTCATTAGATGAATGTGGTCCCTGGTCTTCGTTTCACTTGGTCCAGGAGCCGGGCTATTAAAACTAATGAACACTTATTACCCAGAGCTGGATCCTGAGCTCTTTGCTAAACATCCCTTTGGTAGATGTTTGTTTTACTTCGACTTGATTATTCAAACAGAGCAGTAAAACATGCGGACAGAGCTTTTTGCCTCTAGTCTTTACAGGTAGACCCATAAATAGTCCGATCTACGATAGGTGATTGGAGAAGGAGGGGGCAATCATGGGTGGGCTGCACTTTTTTAACTAATCATCTTAGACTGAACTTTCCTAATTCGTCCTCTACAACGTCTGTGTTGTGTGTTAAACTGCGTCTGATGACCCTGTCAGACAGTTGGCAACATATATCACGAAGCAATGGACTGGTTTTAAAGAAACCTTTAATGAGTAATCAGTTTGTACATCTACAACTCATTAACCTTTGGAGTCACCCCAATTCAAGATGGCCACCATAGCACAGAAACGACTCTAAACCAGTTAGTTTTTTTTTAATATGAATAATGAGCTAAATAAAAAATAAATGAGTCAAAACAGTTAAAAATATGACAATAAAATAGCATACCATATTTTTTGTTGTATAATCACATATTCTTTGGCATAATTTACATGCCCTGCAACTTATAGGCCGAAGCGACATATTTATGGATTTATTTCTCATATTTATGAACCAATTTTTGACTGCAATATGACTGTTTCATTCATTCTGACTGAAAAAAAGAACACTACCCTTTTCAGCCACTAGAAAGCAGCAGAGTATTGTGGCATGCCGTTGTATCATGTAATAGGTAAAAGTGGCTATAATGATAAATTCAAAAACGTTCAAGACAAAAACTACTGGACTTTATTGATTATACTTTATATTTTATTATTTTTGTCTTGAATTTTTTTTTAATTTACCATGTCCTGGATGACTGAGGATCTTCACCAGCTATTAATGACACAATCGGCTTGCCATAAACCCACCTTCTTTCTGCTCACTGCTTGGAGCAACGGTCAAACCAACTTCATTTTGCTGCACCGCCCTGGCAAAATGCAGCTCATTTGACCATTAAAGTGCATTTATTAAGTAAAAGATCAACTGAGACACACCTTGCTCCAACCCTGCTGTACAGTAAAGCACGGACATTTTTCCAGGTCATAAAGTCTCTACAACAATCGTAAAAAAACATGTTATGATGTCTGGCTTTAATTTAACATGCAAGCAAACAAATAATTGTTTTAGGTGCTTTTCTTGTTAAATTTTGAAGAAATGCACAGCATTACTCCTTCTTTTTTCCTCCTTGTCTGCGCTCAACTCAGCAAAGTGACATATTTATGGATTTTTCCATTTTATTAGACAAATATGGACTGATGTGACTTATAGGGCAGTGCAATGTGTGTGGCGGAAAATATGGTAGTTGTAGTAGAGCATGAACTTTGATATTTTGAACCACTTTGGCTATGGCTGCCTCAGAGGAGTCGACGGGGGAGAGGGCAGGCCCTAACCGTCTTATCACCAGCAAACTGGTTGCTCCGTTATGGGAGTGTGCTGCTTGTGTGACTGAGTTTTTTGTGGCACCTCTGGCTGATGAAGTCCTTAGATGAAGGATGAAACGTCTCAACACCAAAAAAAAAAAAGAAAGAAAAGAAACCGTCCAGATGACCTGACTGAACTTTGTGTGCCAAGAACTATTAAAATCAACTTTCTCTGTTAGCAAAATGTTTTATGAACAATTGGACAGATTTTACTGAAACAATGTAGGTATCTAAAATTATTTGCCTTTTTGTTTATCACTGCCCTACAATCCAGATAGAAAGTATCAAGTAAAGTCTGTCACCAGTTTCACCGTAGGATCTTTTTTCCTTTTTGGCTTCAACAACAACTGTATTTGTTTGATAGCTTTCTAATTACAGGTAGTCCTCGACTTACGAGCGCTCTGACCTACGAGCGTCCGGACTTACGAGCTGGCGAAAGAGAAGTAAATTTGTAAAAAATACAGCACTTTTTTGTGTTTTTAGATGAAAGTGTGTTAGCTAACCGTTTGGAAACACGTTTCCGACCATGTTTATGAACTAATATGAACGTTTTTGATGAAAAACGAGTGTTCGTAGTAGCGCTAGCATAAATGTTCCAACTTACGAGCGAAAATCCGGACTTACGAGAACACGTGCTTCGTGTTCCAACTTACGAATTTTCGTGTTACGAGCAACTCGCAGGAACGGAACTCGCTCGTAAGTCAGGGACTACCTGTAGTTTGCTGATCGCCAGGTGCCAGATTGAAGGTTATACAGGTAGTCCTCGACTTACGACGGAGATCCGTTCCTACGAGACGTCGTAAATCGAATTTCGACGTAAGTCGGAACATACTGTACGTACATACTGCACCTTAAACGTACAGTACTGTATTTTACCAAGCACTTATATCCTAACACAGTACCCTACATAATTATCAAAAAACACATACATTTGGGAGCCATAATGAAGTGAAAAAATAGTTAATTTCCTACTGGGATGCTGGTGAAGCCGTTCCTCCATCCCTCCTCTGCATTCTTTATTTGTTTACGACGTAAAGTCGCTGTCCAGTTTGGTCCATCCTCCGTATTCGTTTACGACGTAAAACCGCATTCACAGTACAGTTTTGTTTCGTTTTTTGAACAGAGGACCAGACTTTGTTTTTTTTAGAGAGTACAGGGCAGAATTCCTCCGCAGCTACGTTTACTACGTAAAACCGGAAACTGCGTAACTCGGCTTGTTAAAATAATTTTTCATAATAATAAAAAAATAAAAAATCATGGGAGATGCGTCGTAACCGCAAAACGTCGTAACTCGAGACCGTCGTAAGTCGAGGACTACCTGTATTTACAACGACAGATGCACTCGAGTAGCCACATAAAGTATAGTGTGCATGTGTGTGTGAATGTGCATGCATGTTAGCATTTAAAAGACTTGTTTTTTAACATGTGAAAGTGTGGATTTTTTCCTCCAAGTTGTGACCTTTGTGTTGCATGAATCAGCGGGAGCAGCTCTGGTAATGCAGACGGAGGAAGGAGGCCTTTCTTCTGACTCTTTTCTCAACACGTGAGGTTTTTAATATGATACGAGGATATGGAAAGCGTGGTCAAACAAACAGCGTGTAAAGTTTCCCATGTCTGTACCAATCTGTCAAAAGGAGGCAAAGCTCGACTTTCATCTCCCTCCTCCCTCAATGTATCTCCCCCACCCATCCCCTCTTGCTGCACTGCAGCCCCCATCATCCCCAGGTGGAATTTCCCTGATGGTGAAGCTGTCTAATTCCATTTGTTTGAACCTAACTAAATAATGTTACAAGACATTCCTTTTTTTGCTTTTGCTTTCAGAATTTGATCTAAATGTACTCCTTTTATTAAATAATGTAGCAGAAGACAAAAGGTGTGA
>JBBPBX010016000.1:37575-48720 GCA_038048925.1 Garcialebias charrua | reverse complement strand
AACCCTACCCCAGATAAGCGGAAGAAAATGGATGGATGGATAGATATGAACATCTTGAATCGTGTCTGTTGTAGATGACTCTTCAAACATCCCCACTTTAGACTAACAGAGTTTAACTCTGACTCTTCAAACATCCCCACTTTAGACTAACAGAGTTTAACTCTGACTGACGAGCCTAACGGCTGCTCTGAACAAGGCCAAGAGCGACTGCTGCCATCTTAAAAACAAACACAGCCTCAAACTTTAGTGACCCTGCATTTCTGGCAGTGTCATTTTAAATTTTAAATTTATGGCGATGTAAAAGTTTATAAATAGTTCAAAACATCAAAGTTTATACTCAATCCAGATTAAAAAATCCAACAAAGTTAAGTCAGGCCCTCTGGACAATTTATTGTTTTTGTTTAAATGTTTTGGTGTTCATCCAAAGGACTTCATCAGTCCGAGGAGCCACAACAAACTCAGTCCCACAAGCAGCACACTCACATAGTGGGCCAAAAAGTTTGACGGTGTTCAGATGGTTTCTGGAGTCCTCCCTCTCCCCTGTCAACTCCTCTGAGGCAGCCATGGCCAAAGTGGTTCAAACAGAAACCGTCCAGATGTCCTGACTGAACTTTGTTTGATTTTTTTACCTGGATTATTGGGCATGAAGTTCGATGTTTTGAACCACTTTGACAACGACTGCCTCAGAGAAGTCGTCGGGGGAGAGGGCAGGCCCCAGAAACGATCTTATCCCCATCAAACTCGTTGGTCCACACTAGCCCCTTTCATAAGATGGCTCAGTCCGGGCCTGATGTGTGTTCAGTCCTCCAACGAGCATTCAGAAAAAACACAAAGGCGGATAGGCGAGTAAATTTTACTCGCCTCTGATGCGCCCCCGATCCGCGAGCAGAGGTAGTATCAGATCCGGATCCGAGCTGGGCAGACCCACTTGTGAATGCAACCCGCGGATCTGCGCTCAGAATATGATGATATCAGTGAGTGACCGCAGGATTAATCAACAAGCAGATTTATTAACAAGGGAATATTAAAAATGACATGAAACAGCAACTTGTAAAAGTTAGTTTCGCTCTTTTTTCCCCTCTCTCTCTCTCTCTCTCTCTGAGCAACGGATCAGCTGTGTATGTGTGTGCGCGCGCTGGAGGGAGACGTCAGTAGCAGCTGTAGATTTATTACTGAGGAAATATTAAAAATGACACGAAACGACAACTTGTAAAGGTCTGACGTCTGTCCCACAATAAATACGTCGCGGTCCAGTTCAGCTCAGCTGAGTTCTGCTCCACACCTCTTTTGGATCTGCGCTGCGGGTTCATTTATGAACATGTTTATGTGAGCGGGACTTGCCCGCCTTCAACTGTGGTCTTATGAATGACCCGGGGAGGATTAAAGCCGGACTGGTCTGTGCAGCAATTGCGCGGATTTGACTTATGAAAGGGGCTTATGTGAGTGTGCTGCTTGTGGAACTGAATTTGTTGTGGCTCCTCGGATTGATGAAGTCCTTTGGATGAAGGGCAAAACGTTTCTTCAACAACAACAACAACAAAAAGTCCAGAGGACCTGACTGAACTTAGATGGATTTATAAAGTAGTGTTTGCATAAACTGGTTTCAGCCACATTCTGACAAGCCATTAACAGGTCCTTCAAAGTCAGATTGTTCTAGTAGCCATCGAAAACTGGTAGGATATTTATTGTCCATAACATCTCTGCATAACCCTACTTAATAAAAACTTAACAAGCCCTTTAATATTGCTCAGTAAAAGAACAATGTTGCGTAAAGAGAAATCCTGACAGTACAATGTTTGGAATGTGACTTTCAGAGCTCTTTCAAGTAAATCGGCGATGAGAATCAACACAAAAAATAATAAAATGGAACAAAACTCAACCAATTCCTCAAAGTCGTCAGCGTGTTATTCTTTAACCGATCTCCGCACTTCGTAACCTTGGAACTGTCCTTGTTTTCAGGCGCCGACGATGAAGAAACACATTAAACAAACCCAACTGGAACAGCCTCATAAATTATGCAACAGGTTGTGAGGCGCTCTGTCCATTCAAGTCACACACAGCTGTAGTCTGTCCATTCACGCAGCTGAGAGGGGGATCTGCTGCGCATGCACCGTTTACTTCCATTCATCTGTCTCGCAAACGTTCAGGAGCCAAGAGATGCTACTGTTAGAGAAACCAAAGCAGCTTTTAACTTCTGCGAGTCTGTTGGCAAACTGCGTCCTCATCTATTTATCACAAGATAACACTTTGTGTTTCGCTGCGATAAACAAGCAGGACATGAGACGCGCTGGGTGCTGCGAGTGTAAACTAATCAAGAACTCGTTGCGAAGAATCCCTTCGAGCTCCGGAAAGCCACGTGCAACGATTAAAACAGCCAAAAAGATTCGAATTAGATTCATTTTAATAAGGAGCAGCGGCTGATTGATGAGGAGCGATTATTCTTCTTGTTCAGCCTCGTTCATGACTGAGTGACTTTTAATGCTCCGCTCCGAGTCGTGTCAGGAGTCCAAATTAATTAGAGCCTCTGCCGTCGTCTGAGCAGCCGTGTCGGTGACAACAGAGCTGTGAAAATGAGGTGTTAAATCAGAAAGCAAAGTGATTTAAAAAATATATATTGTTTATCATACTAAATGCTGAGCAAACCATCAGGATGAACTCTGATTAATTCTGTAGTACTCCAAATGTTCACCCCCTCAAAGGTGCAGGGGTATGGCAGTATTATGGTATGGTATGGTATGGTATGGGGGGACCATACCATACCATATAATAATACCAGGATCACCTCGGACCTAAACATATTGCAGGCAGAACTAATATCATAATGCCTTGTTGCAGTCTTCTTTTATTTCTTCTTCTACGTCTTCTTCTTTCAGCTTTTCCCTCTTCAGGGGTCGCCACAGCAAATCATCCTCCTCCATCTCACTCTGTCTTCTGCAGCTCTGTCCTCCCTCCAAGTACCTCCAAGTCCTCTCTCACTGCATCAATATATTTTCTCTTTGTCTTTTTCCTGACAGTAATCCTATCCATCCTTGTCACTTCTAAGGAGAACCTCAACATCTTCATTTCTGCTACTTCCAGTTCTCTCTCCTGTCTTTTTGTTAATGCCACTGTCCAATGGTGGGCACCAAACCGCTAGAGAGCGCTAATGCGCTAATCCACTTACAGCGGACCTAAACTATTTGTCAGCGTTACAGCGGATTGTCTAACTTTTATAATTCATAAGCGGATTTGTGCTATTTTTATTTAAAATGCAGTACTGCTAATAACTAATTATCTATCAGTAAAAACGAAAAAAACGTATTTATTGGCTCTTACGCTTGCTCTCGTTGCTGCTTTGTTTACCTTTTTCCCCCTTGGTGAGGGAGCAGAGGGGAGAACAGACTCAGATCTACCATGTAGGCAAATGATGCCATTGCTTGGGGCTCCCAATCAGCAGGGGCCCAGGCCCCGCCGCGCCCCGGCCAGTCACCTACATCCCTAACATTGCTCATGCTTGTTAATGTACATTTAACATAAAAATAATTATAGTTACGATGAAAACGATCATTAAAAACGCAATACAAAAACCGGTCGATTTCTGTATCCCCCTACTAAAAATGGACTATTCCATCTTGACATCTTCCGGGTCAGAGGTGAACTCGGGTGCTAATTCTGTGGCTAGCTGGTTGCGCTCGGTCTCTTCATAAATCATGGGAGAACCCCGCTGTATCAAGCCAAATTAACGCGGCCGGAGGATTGTATTCGGTGTTTTGTGTCAGCCACTCGACGGTGAGTCGCTCGTTTTATGTATTTGGGTTCCTTTTATGAAATAGAAATGCGGTGGCGACACGCCCATGTATTTGAGATTTAAAAGTGGTCTTAGTGATTAAAAGATCATTCTCTTTTTGTTAATTTCGTGGCCGAATAGAATATATACACGTAAAGTATTAAATAAATCCTTTGATTTTTGTAATGTCATCCTTTTAGGATCATTTTAGTTACTTTTCATTAAATCTGTTGACTGCCTATAGAAATTTGGAATTGGTTTAATTTATTTTGGGTTGCGCAAGAAAAAAGAAATTACTATTTGAAACAATATTGAAGTAAATTAAGCTTAATTGACTCTTATATGAATTAAACTTGGATACAACTTGGAAGTGCACTTTAAAACTTGATCTGTAACTTTAATTTGATATGTACTGTTGATGTGGTCTTTGAATTGAAGTTATAATAATATAATAAACTTTATTTGTATAGCACCTTCCTGCAATGCCTTGCATTGACCAAGGTGCTTAACAGGACATTTGAATGATTCTTGAAAAATACCTGCTGGAATTATTTTATTTGTTTTTGTGAATGTTTAACTATGTGAATGTTTAACTATTTTTGATAACAGTTTAGTCCTGTGTATATAGTAATGCTAATTTTTGTTTTGTTTATGACCTTGTTTAGGTCAGGGTTTTTTTCACCCCCTGTTCCCACCCAGGATGGCAAGCTACCGGATCACCGCAGCTGTGCGGTAGGACTTAAATTGCACCAAACTATTTGTTTTTTTCTGGACATATTACCCTGGATCATGAACTACAAACTACCAGATTATTGATTGATGGACCTTTAATCATCCGGGATTCAAGAACTGATTTAAAATAGAAAAAAAAGAACTCTTGGGTGTAATCAGGGTCTGTTTTGTTGTGTGTATTTTGTCTATTGGTTGTAATTAGGGTCTGTTTTGTTGTGTGTATTTTGTCTATTGGTTATACTCAAAGAAAATGATTATTATTACAAACAATATTATTATCAGAGTCAGAGAGTCTTTATTGTCATTTGCACCGCATGTAGTACATGTGATGAGATGAGATTATGTACACGGGGTCCCAGTTACATCCAACAACAAAATGTAAGAGAAAAACAGTAATAACATCTAGGATATGGACCGCTAGATGGCAGTGTAGTGCAAATATTGCATAACTTGCTGGCAGTGGCTACCAATTGTTGAATTTAAATAGCGGTTTAGAAATTAGCTTCCCCTAAATTTCATAAGACATTAGTGCTTTTGAAATAGCGGACCTAAATAAATTAATTAGTGCTTTAGAAATAGCGGAACTAATTTTTGGATTAGCGCTGCCCAGCACTGCCACTGTCTCCAGACCATACAAGATAGCTGGTCTCACCACTGTCTTGTAAACTTTTCCTTTGACCTTTGCTGACACCTTTTTGTCACAAATCACTCCTGAAACTTTTCTCCATCCACTCCATCCTGCCTGGACTCTCTTTTTCACCTCTTTACCACATTCCCCATTTTCCTGGACAGTGGACCCCAAGTACTTGAAGTCCTGCACCTTTGTGACCTCTGCTCCTTGTAGCCTCACTGTTCCACTGGCCTCCCTCTCATTCACACACATGTACTCTGTCTTACTACGACTGACTTTCATTCCTCTTCTTTCAAGTGCATACCTCCACCTCTCCAAGTTCTCTTCCACCTGTTCCCTGTTCTCACCACAGATCACAATGTCATCTGCAAACATCATAGTCCATGGGGATTCCTGCCTGACCTCATCTGTTAGTCGGTCCATCACCAGAGCAAACAAGAAGGGGCTCAGAGCCGATCCTTGATGCACTCCCACCTCCACCTTGAAGCTATCTGTCACTCAGAAAACCAACCCACACAGACCAGTATCTTCTGTTTGACTCTCCCCATCCACTGGAGCACAAACTTTCTGTCATCAGAACCTTACAGCATCGGGCAGAACACATCCCCACAAGGACAGAAGGGAAGGAAAAGGAACAGAAACACATCAACAAATCGTTGCAAACATGTGGATATCCCAACTGGGCTTTTGTCAAGTCAGCAAGGAAATCTGCTAAACACAATAATCAACAGAAAAATGCTAACAGACGAAAAAACATTGTCATTCCTTATGTTGCTGGAGTCTCAGAGAATTTCAGAAGGATTTTCAACAAACACAACATCCCAGTACATTTCAAACCTAGCAGGACTCTCAGACAGAGGCTGGTGCATCCGAAGGACAAAAAACCCACACACAAACAGAGTGGTGTAGTGTACGCAATCCAGTGCAGCAAGGACTGCCCAGACCGTTACATTGGAGAAACTAAGCAGCCCATCCATAGAAGAATGTCCCAGCACAGGAGAACAACCTCCTCTGGACAAAACTCAGCTGTTCACCTCCACCTCACAGACAAGGGTCACTCATTTGAGGACGAAAATGTGCAAATTTTGGACAGAGAGCACAGATGGTTTGAGAGGGGTGTGAAGGAAGCTGTCTATGTTAAGAGAGAAAAACCTTCTCTTAACAGAGGAGGAGGTCTGAGATTTCAACTTTCCAAGACTTATAACTCAGTTTTGGGGCTGATTCACAAACGTTTTACACCGGATGGGAGCAGAGGTGTCTTGTCTGTGAATTAGACTAGCAAAGTTTGTTGAGAAACCTCTGTTGTTGGGCTGTGAGGTGTTTTTTGTCAATTTACATACAGTTGTTGTGTCTTCTGTCAGAGACTTCAAGGGAACTCCCTACTGTTAAGGTGTGATCTGTCAATTTACATGTATGTGTTACCTCAGCTTGCAATTTACATATGTTGGTGCATGACTCCTGTTATAAATCCACGCGCACACAGTCTGGTTCATTGAATTGATAAAGCTCCTCGGATGAGAAGCGAAACGTCTTCTGTTACATATAAAGTCCAGTTGATCTTGTATTGAACGCCTTTTTGATTTATCTGTCACTCCTACAGCACATCTCACCACTGTCCTGCTGTCTTCATACATGTCCTGTACCAGTCTAACATACTTCTCTGCCACTCCAGATTTCCTCATGCAATACCACACCTCCTCTCTTGGTACCCTGTCATATGCTTTTTCTAAATCCACAATCACACAATGGAGTTTTTTCTGACCCTCTCTGTACTTCCCCATCACCATCCTCAAAGCAAAGATGGCAACTGTGGTGCTCTTTCTTGACATGAAACCATACTGCTGCTCACAGTCACTTCTCGTCAAAGTCCAGCTTCCACAACTCTCTCTCAGATCTTCATCGTCTGACTCATCAACTTCATTCCACTATAGTTGCTACAACTCTGTACATACGATAGAACTTTATGGATCCTGCAGGAAATTATTGTGCCATCACCCTTGTTCTTAAAAGTGTTGCAGTCCGAACCAATTTTAGGAATGTACAACACAACAGATCTATCAATATGTTATTGCTAAAATCTAGGATTTAATTGAGGATCTCTAAACTGAGTTAATTTAACATGTTTAAAATATAAAGATAAAAGATAAGAGGTAGACGTCACTCCACAGAGAGCTTAGTTTGTTTCTAAAAGCTCACGGTACGAGTGTCATACTAAAAAAATGTTTGGACGCCATGCGAGCATGGTCAGTCTGGGTGTTCCTTCTGCTTTAGTTCTTGGAGTTCAAAAATATTAACACGAAAATACGTAATGTTTTTGACATTTGTATGAACTAATCAAGTTTATATTTGGAACAATGCCATTACATAACTGCATTGTGATAAATGTAACACATTAATGGTTATAAAAGTAATATAATTTTTTGTTGTTGCAATAATTCTGATGATTTTGTTGGCCTAGTTTATGTTATTACCAATTATGCCGTTATTTAATGTTGGTGGACAACTTTCTTTCTGAAAAGGAGGGGCCTGATAAATTTTTTTTTGAGAACCACTGAATTAATTTAACATGCAATATGATCAAATTAAACCGTGTCAGGATGAACACACCAAATAAAATAAATGACTAGTTTCTCTGGGGACACATTGATGTATTTGCCGTTTTAGAAATAATTGTTTCTATGCTCGAGACTGGAGGGTCTGCAAGCATCCGCGTGGTGTTGAAATACAGAAATCACAGCACCAGCTGGTGACCTGGCATGGAAAGAAGCAGATTTAATGAAACCAACATTATTGTGAAAAAAAAAAAATACTTTTGCACAATAAACACCAGAAAAATATGTTTTCAGACATTAATTTCATGTAAGAGGGCCTAAGAAATCAAATTAAGGTGTTATGGGAATTACAAATTTGTTTAATGTTGAATGTTTAATTTGTGTTTTAACTGTCGACGTAAGCAGTTTACTGTAATAAAGCAATGAAACACTAAAGCACCTAACAACTGATCAACTAACTCTGCAACTGAATGATGCTTTCATTCATTTTATTTTAGCTATATCCATCCATCCATCCATCCATTCATCCATCCATCCATCATTCAGACATCATCCATCCATTCATCCATCTATCCAACCATTCATCTATCATCAAACCATTCATCTATCATCAAACCATCCATTCAATAATCCATCCATCCAACATCCATCCATCCATTAACCCATCTATCCATCCATCTATCCAACCATTCATCCATCCATTAACCCATCTATCCATCCATCCATAATCCATCCATCAGCCATCCACCATCAATACATCATCCATCCATCCATCCATCAGACATCATCTGTCCATCCATTCATCCATCCAACCAACCATCTATCCAGCCATCCATCCATCATCCATCCAGCTAGCCATCCATCCAGCCATCTGTCATTCATCCATCCAGCCCTTCATCACCATCCATCCAGCCCTCCATCCATCCATCCATTAACCCATCCATCATCTATCCATCCATCCATCCAACAACCCACCCACCCATCCATCCATCCTACTATCCATCCATTCATCATCCATCCAGCCATCCATCCAACTATCCATCATCCATCCATTCACCATCCATCCATCCATCCATCCAACTATCCATCATCCATCCAACCATCCATCATTCAGACATCATCTGTCCATCCATCCAACCAACCATCCAACCATTCATCGATCCAGCTATCTATCCATACAGCCATCTGTCATTCATCCATCCAGCCCTTCATCATCATCCATCCATCCAGCCCTCCATCCATCCATTAACCCATCATCATCCATCCATCCATCCATCATTCCTTCATACATCTGCCCATCCATCCATCCTACCATCTGTCCATTCATCAACCATCCAGCCATCCATCCAACTATCCATCATCCATCCAATCATCCATCGATTCATCATCCATCCAGCCATCCATCCAACTACCCATCATCCATCCAACCATCCATCATCCATCCATCCAGCCCTCATCCATCCATCCATCCATCATGATGTTATTTACAGTTCTGGTAGTTTTAAGGACAGTAAACCTGAGTAGATCTGATGTTTTGCCACAATAATCTGCATGTTTTAATCAGATAAACTCAGATCTTAATCTGAACACCTTCACTTCAACATTCATCTCTCAAATAGTGGGAAGCTGCTGGTGTTGTCCTGCTATTTTGTTTGTTTGTTTTTTCCTCAGAAGAATCTGTGATCCAATCCTAGCATCCAAAATATCCCTCTCAACTCTTCTATTCAGTGTTTTTTTTATCTTATCTGTGTGCATTTTTAAAAAGTAATGAAGAGAAGTTAAAAAAAAAAAACAGAAAGGATGAGGAGAATTTCTGCTCGACTCTCACCCCGTTTGTCACATTCCTCCTTTTCTCCTCGATGTCTCCATGGATTGAACCATGTGGGTGAACAAATACACCCTCATGCTCACTCTCACTAATTTACACTAGAAAGAGTTCAACCAAATGTAAGGGGAGTTACTCGGAAAAAAACAGCTGAAGAAAGTGTTTTTCTGTTTAAATGCACCGTTTGATTTTGGTATATTGATGCAGAAAGCACCAATTAATTATTCATCAGAACATTTTCTAATCGTTTAACTAAGAAGATGGTGTTTAAAGGTGGTGGAAGTGAAGCAGAGAAGCAAAATGAAAGGGAAAAGGGCTGAGGCGTGTAACAGACGCTGTATGCTCCTGTCACTTCCTCTACAGCGAATCACACAGGGAGCTGTGAAGACTTGATAGCACCTGCAGCAGACTGAAATATCAGTGACATGAGAACGTGGATGGGTGTAGAAAAGAAAGAAGACCAAAATTTAGATAAGTCCCAAAAACAGAAACAAAACATGGAGGAAAAGAAACACTCCTTTGAGCTTTTTGTTGGACAATTTGCTCCAATACAGTACGGTAATTATTTTATAATTAAAGGCCGAGCATTCCTTGTTAGAATATCACTTTTCATATTAGTTTGAAACTTGGGATGTATTCACAATGCAGGCAAACGTGGCCCAAATCTGAAATATATATTTTTTGCCCCATATGCAACTCAAATCTGAATTTTTTTTGGAACGTGACAAATCTGATTTTTTTTTTTTCAAACTCAACCCAGATCTTTTTCATATGTGGTACTGAACTGGATACAGAAAGTTAACTCAGTCTGAACGGTCATACCGGAAATAAATTACAGGGATGCAGATGGATCCATATATCGATGATAATAATAATACCATACCATACCATTTTATTAATAGAGCACTTAAAACAGCAGCAAGGCCAAACCAAAGTGCTGTACAAACAAACAAAAAAACAAGCAACACATAAGCAACGTACAAAATGAAGTAAAATCAGAATATAGACATAAAAACGTTGCAGATAATAAATATAACGACTAACCTGTGTGAAGCAAACAGGTTAAAACACAGATCATCTGGTATTGAAAGCAACAGAATAGTAATAGGTTTTTAAACGGGATTTGAAAACCAAGAGGGAGGGGGCCTGTCTGACAAGCAGAGGTAACTCATTCCAAAGTCTTGGGCCTGCTGCAGAGAAGGCCCTGTCACCTCTGCGCTTAAGACGTGTGTGTTTTCAGCTGCAGAACAGAAGTGCAATTGCTTCATTGTTTTTATTTATTTTTTATTTTATTTCCCATGTCCTGGATGACCGAGACTCTACAGTAGCATCCGATACTAACGTCAGTATCAGACCGTATCAACGCTGACATGATGTATCGATACTTAAGTTTTTTTTTCCCCCTCAGTACGTTGCTCCCATTCCAGAAATACAATGCTGCACCAGAGGAGTCGTCAAGAGGCGAGAATAAACATAAACACTGGACCAAACAATCATGTTACAGTACTTCCTCACTACTTCGCAGTTTGACTGTCGCGGACTCGCTCTTTCGCATTATTTTTTTTTTTTTCAACATCTGTCAACTTTAATGTTCCTCACATGACTGGAGCGGTACGAGATAAAAAGTTACCCCCCCCCC
>JBBPBX010016000.1:25812-37511 GCA_038048925.1 Garcialebias charrua | reverse complement strand
AAAAAAAAAAACTTCAGACAGGCACCGCTATTAATGCCAGTGAAGGGAACTACACTACAACAGTGTTTCCGGCCTCTGCTTTGTTTTAGTTTTCTTTCAATGTTTCACCAGTCAAAAGAACTACACTACCCAGAAGTCAACAGTGCTGTTCTGGCTGCTGCTTTCTGCCAAAATGGAGGGAAAGTTTTGCAACTAAGTTCACAGAACTAGCAGGAAAGTCACAAATAATGCTGAAGCTCAATTATCCATGTGCACATCCACCTGGACGGGGCGGCGGGCTTTGTCGCGGCTGGATAAGTCTGCTTGACCGGAACCGAGCCGAACCAGAACCAAGCTGCTGTTCTGCAGAGTTGGTGAGCAAACTTTTGCAGTACTATACAGTTCATGTACGTATGTTGGTAAAATGACGTAGGTTTAAGAGTTTAGAACATTGCAAGCGTTTGGGAAGGGTTTATAAAGCCTTAAATTATAATATATAGATACTGCAGTTTTTCACCTATCGCAGGGTTGTGTGGAATGTAACCCCCACAATAATCGAAGGACTCCTGTATGTAATTTAATCCAGTCTGATTGTACAGCTACGTCAGAATCGATACACACATGCCAAGCATCCATATTTACTTCTGTGGACACAGCGTGCTGCGATTGACGTCATGTCTTCTTGTACGGGTGTCCTCAGGGCTGGGGACTGTTCACACTGGAGTCTGATGAAGGTCGCATTGAAATGATAAAATGAACGATCACAATAAACAAATCGGATCTGAGCCAAAAAAATCAGAGCTGAGCAATAAGACCCGCAGTGTGAGATTCTTTGCTGAGAAATGACGACTCTCCTCGTTAGCTCTCATAGAATGTGTTGAGAGTGACTTTCAGCTACTACCAGAAAGTCTGTGAAATTAACTACGTTACAGCTGTTTTTGTGTTTGCTGAGGTTGCTTAGCGGTCAGCGCCATCTTGAATCAAGTCGTCCAAAAGTTCAGTTGTTGATGTACAGCTTGGCCTGTCGCAATAAACAATGAATCAATTGATCGCATGATAAATGAAAATTATCAACCTCATTTTCATTTATCAGCTTTATTGTTTCTTCGTGTGTCTCTCTCTTTCTACTGAAGACACTGGATGACAAAAGGATCAACTCCGGTGCTCTTCACTGACCCCTCCCTTTCTCTTTAAAATTGGTTTTAATAAACTAAAATTGTGTTTTTGGGTCGTTAAAAGCTGCTAAGCTGAGAAGCTAAGCTACAAGCTAAGTTAACAGGCTGACCTTGAGAAAAAAAGCCTCCGTCTTGTCGAAGCTCCAAAATTCACGGTTGAAACCTGTGCCTTTGTGTAAAAAGTTGTTTTTCTTTGCAAAAATAAGCTGAGATCTTGTTTACTGATTTTTTTAAATTAAAAGCTTTGTGTGAAAAATGCTATGCTAAAGAGCTCAAACCACACCGAGCTTCCGCCATTTTGAGAACCAGAGAGACAGCCCATGTCACGTCACGGGGCCTCCCTCCCATTTTTTTAAAGAGACACGCTGCTCGCTCCCTCACAGTCTTGTACTGCCATCCAGTGGTCAAAAAACATTTCTTCTTAAATTTGACAATAATGACTAATTATTGTCAAATTTCAAACAATATTATCGTTTATCGCAATAATTTCTGAGACAATTACCGTAATCACCCAGCAAAATATGTTATCATGACAGGCCTATGTACATCCAATGATACTTTCTAAGTGTTGTATTAAAATCCATCCACTGGTTGACATGACATATTTTGCTAACAGATGGACAAACAAGCAGACAAAAGTAAAAACTTTATCACTGCTCCCCTTCAGCAGCGGGTAATAATTAGTTCCTGTGGTTTCATTTTTCATTCCTTGCTTTTCAATATTTAGGTGCCTTCAAGTTGGAGTGAGAGATGTTTCACGCCCAGAAAAAGTGAAATTTGCATCTTTTCATTTAAGACTCGTCATCACATGTTGCTATATTTGTGCTCTGAGTCATCCAGATGTTAGAAATGTGTGACTTGAAGCAGCAGCGCCACGCAAACCTGATGTTTATTGATGCTGCCGTGTGTAACCGAGACATTTCGCTGCTTTCAAACCACAGAGACTGAGCCAGAAATATCTTGTCATGACATAAGATGTTTTTTTTCTTCCACAGGCATTCGAATCAGGCCTCGCTAAACAACAAAGAGGGTTCAGAAATGTGAGGCGCGCTGCCAGTAGCTCCTCTTCATACTGGCAGACTGCTCCTGCAGGACTGATCTCATATTTGAGTCGTTTTAAACAAATGTTTGCAGCTTCCTGAGTGACAGGAATGAGTCAAAATGAATTTGCATGCCCCGCGAGACAAAACAAAACGTTTTCTAAGAATTACAGCAGCTGAATTCATCATTTAGACAAATCAACTGACGATTAAAAATCTATTCTTCTCCAACAAAACAACAGAATGAGATGATTTTGGACCAGATGAGACAGACCGTCACATATTGTCTGTACAGATGGGCTCAGTGGATGACACCATCTGTGCACAAAGCCTTCCTCTATTTTTGTGTACAATCAAAAATCTTTTTTTCCCTATATGTATTTTCTTACTGAATATTTTGCGTTGGTTGCAAGCTCCTCCCCCTCTCTCAGCCAGCTGATCGTTGGTTTCGGATTTCCCTGGGCAGAGCAGCTAAGCAGAGTGCTTCCCCCTTCCTTTGCCTCCACATACTGTGGCGGCGTTGATGTAAATGAGGGTGGGGCTGTGGACAGGAAGAAACAGATTTTATTGAAACAGTCTGCATCGTTTGTATCGAGACACAACCCAGACTAACCCTGTGGTGCAGTGAGGAGGTGCGGGCGTTTTCTTGCTCTTTGGCTGATAACAGAATTCAGACAGAGACCAAATGGTCTCGATCAGGGGTGTTCAGACTTTTTCAGCATGCGAGCTATTTTTTTTTTTCATTCAACCTTTATTTAGTCAGGTAAATCTTTTGAACCTCATGGGCTCATTTACGAAAGCGACCTGCTAAAACTAAAGAACAATGAACAGCAGTGGTAGAATTTCCTTAAACAATAAACAAACAAACAATAAACAATAGAAAACAAAAGAGAGAAAAAAACAAAAGAAAGTTTTTTTTTTTTTTTTTTAACAAAGTATCAAAAAACTAGCAAAACATTATAAGGTAGACGTATAAAATCAAAGACAGGAACAAATCTGCATTGGTTTTTGCCAGGATTCCAACAGATTCTGAAAACCATTTAGAGAAGTCAAGGTCGAGAGCTTCAGATCTTTTTGTAAGATATTCCATGAAGCAGGAGCGGAGTAGGAGAAGGCCCTTTTTCCAAGTTCAGTCCTCACTGACGGAACACTGCAGGTAATCATGTCCTGAGAGCGCACACTGTAGCTGCACTCACGCAAAGACATGTAGGAGGAGATGTATGAGGGCAGCAGACCAAGAAGTGATTTAAAGATGAAAATGTACCAGTGGAAGAGTCTGCGTGAGGTTAATGATGTCCAGTTAACCAGTGAATACAGGGTGCAGTGGTGGGTACGATAATCACAACCAGTTATGAATCTTAGTGCACCATGATAGACAACATCCAACATCCGCAGGGTGCTTGTAGGAGCATTCATGTAGAGAATGTCACCGTAATCAATGGAGGGAAGGAAAGTCACAGACACAAGGCGTTTCCTGACATTCAGTGATAGACATGATCTGTTTCTGAAAAAGAAACCCAGTTTAACTTTCAGTTTCTTCACTAGGTTTTCCACGTGGAGTTTAAAAGAGAGATGTGAATCAATCAGGATACCCAGATATTTATAGGAATCAACAAACTCAATAGAGACACCATTTGAAGATAAAATCAGAGGAGGATCTGCTGGAACCGCCTTCCTATTTGAAAAAAACATCCCTTTTGTTTTATCAGCATTTAGGACAAGTTTGAGACGGAACAAATCTGACTGGATGATGTCAAAAGCAGATTGCAGTAACTGGAAAGCCTTAGCTACTGTTTTAGCTCGGCAGTAAACAACTGTATCATCAGCATAGAAATGTAAGGATGCATCAGGGATGCAGTGACCTACATTAGCTATGTAGATTGTAAAGAGAGTGGGTCCTAAAACTGAGCCTTGTGGTACACCATTTTTAACTGTTAAATAGCTGGAAGAAGTACCGTTATGTTGAACACATTGCCTCCGATTGGAAAGATAGTTAGAAAACCAACCGATGGTGTGATCAGAGAAACCGATTTCTGAGAGCTTATGACACAGGATGTTATGATCCACAGTGTCAAAAGCTTTAGACAGGTCTAAGAAAAGTGCAGCACAATAGTCCTTAGCATCCAATGCTTCAACAACATCATTCAGAACCTTCAGAGAAGCAGTTGTTGTGCTGTGTTTTTTCCTGAAACCAGATTGATGAAGAGGTAAGATGTTAAATGAGTCCAGATAATTTTTGATCTGAGAGTTTATCAGTTTTTCTAGAACCTTGGCTAAGATGCAGAGTTTAGAGATCGGTCGATAATTGTTCAGTGAGGTGGGGTCACCTCCCTTCAGCAAAGGAAGAACAAATGCTGTTTTCCAAGCATCCGGAATGGTGTTTTGGCTTATGGACAGATTAAAGATGTGGGTCACAGGGACTGTGATGATATGAGCAGCCAGCCTTAAGAAGTAAGGTGGAAGTTCATCTGGACCTGCAGATTTTTTAGGATCAAGATCATTTAACAGTTTATTTACCTCACTGACTGAGAACGGAGAAAAAGAGAAGGTGTGATTAACAGATGGTTGACTTGTAGGAGGGATTTGATTTGTAGAAGTTTGATTATTAGATAAAGTGGCTGATTTTCCGTTTGTAACTGTGTCAAATAATGAACTAGAAGCAACAAAATGTTTATTGAAACAGTTCAGGATCTCGTGCTTATTTGACACAGGAACAGAGTCAACAAGAAATTGTGATGGGAGGTCAGATGATTGGGGGGTGCCTGAGAGAGATTTAATGGTTTTCCAGAATTTTTTTGGATCATTTAGATTTTTGGAGGTCTGAGATAAGAAGTAGTTACGTTTTGCGGCTTTGATGGCAGTTGTGCATTTATTCCTTAGCTGCCGAAATTTTTGAAATGATCAAGTCAAATTGATCTACCTACTATAAGGCCCCGTTTACATGAAAACAACCTGTGGAAACATTAGTGATTTTTCAATGTTTATTGGGGGTAATAAACAAAAAATTCAAGATTCAAGATTCAAGAGCTTTTATTAACATTGCACCAGTTTTCACCAATACAGCGTGATTATGTATGCACAGTCATCCTGAAGATTGGGTGAGTGTGTAAAGCTGCTGCTTATTCAGAACACATGACATGTTCTTCAGCGCGGCCTCTCTCATCCGTGTCGGGATGAAGGTCAAAGGTGTGAAAAAAGGAAAGTACCATGAGGGTCACAGCGTTGGTATTAAAAAAAATGTATCACATTTTGTCTGCCAAGACACCGCATGACACAGTAAAAACTATACCAATAAGCACATTTAAGACAGTTACACGTTGCATGTTGAGACTGAGGCAGGGAGGTTTCTGTCCATGAGACATTCCAGATAGCGACAGTCTGACCAGCCGGCCTCCGATAACGCTCATAGAAAAGTTCTCCGGGGGGGTAGCAGACAAGACAAGAGCAGCTGTTTTGTCCACAGTAGAGCACATCTCAGGAGAAATTAGATATCCAGCCTTTTTCAAGGCTGTTTCCAAGGGAGTCAGATAAGAATTGACAAATATTTTCACTTCAGGCTCACATTGTAATTTCTGCAGCCTTCAGTCTGTAAGGGCGACTCTGTTCCAAGTGATCCAATTCGGGACTTTTTCCACTGATCCAAGCTCTGACCTCAGATGTTGACCACAGCGTCCAGAGTCCCAATCCGAGGGTGATCTGTTCACCCTCTGGATAAGCTCGCAAACAGCTGATTTCTCGAGGTCATCGCGCAGACCAGACGTCGGGTGCTCCAGGCATTAAGTCCTGCTGAAGTCTCCCTCTTTTGCGATAGACCAGTGCTCCACAAACGCCAAAAAGCAAAGCGCTGCCATCGTAATCCAATATAATCCAGATTCTTCACCTCCACAGAGCACAGCACAGAGAGCGAGACGCACACCATCCACACCCACAGGAATCCATGGCGTATCCTCTTCGTCACTCTGTGAGGGTGGACTGGCTCCCCTTGTGCCTTTCTCTGTAGAAATCTTGTTCGTAGAATCGAATGCCCAAACCTCCAATCCATCTTAATTTGCGTTCGAGGTGCTTTGCTGAGGAGCTGCAGGCAGCAGCAGGGGGGGAGGGGGGACGGGAGAGGAAAGGACTAGCGACTGCCTCCGTCGAGAGCCAAGGTTGAAAAATAAGCTGGTTTACATGAAAAATGCTGTAGTTTTCATGTCAGTCGGGTTGCCAGATAAGAAATTATGAACTATAGTACTGTGGCTTTAAAATTATAGTATTTTGACCTAAACTGTTGTGTTTGCTGAGTAAAGATGTTCTAAGATTCAATTCAATTCAGTTTATTTATATAGCGTCAATTCACAAAAGAAGTAATCTCAGGGCACTGAACAGACAATTTTTTTTTTATGTCATGCTGCGATCTACCAGTACTACCTCAGAGATCTACCAGTAGATCGCGATCTACGTAATGAGCACCCCTGGTCTCGATCTACAGGGTCTGACTGGGGGAGGAAAAAGGTGGCGGCAAATGGCCGTGGCATTTTTAGAGACATGGGAATGATGGTGTTTTTTAAACTTTTATTCTCCTTTACTTGCTCGTGGGTGGTAAGTTTCAAGGGGTCGCTATGAAGAGGCAATGCTTAAATGTTCAACTGATGTCTCGTCTCTAAGGGATCTGAATAGAGAAAGTTTTGGAGATGAGTGTTTTTTTCTGGACTGGAACTGAACAGGGAATGCAAGTAAACCTTAATGTATTTGGTGCCAGATGTTCAAGTGGCTAAGAGTTCCACTGCACATAAGAATAAAGGTACCATATTTTTTTAGACTATAAGGTGCACTTAAAACCCTTTAATTTTCTCAAAAATCATCAGTGAGCCTTATATTCAGGTGCACCTTATGTATTAATTCTGGTTGTGCTTACTGACCTCAAAATCAGTTTTATTTGATTATTATGAATGAGTTGAATTAAACTTTGGCTTATCTGACTGTTTTGTTTCGCACCTTATAATCCGGTGCGCCTTATAGTCCGAAAAATATGGTAGATTTATTTATTTTGCTTATCTGATGTGGCGCAGAATGACGGATCCTGGGGAGTGGGAGGTCCAATTGTTCCACCAGGAACAAAGACGGAGCCAGAGGGTGGCCAATGGAGGCCGTGACTGTCATAGATTATTCAGCTACCCCCTACTGCCACCCTATTCATGTACGAAACTACTGTGTACACCTTTATAAAAACTAGAAATCATTGTCTTCTTAAGTAACTGGGGCGGCTGGCTTATGTGTTTCTCTTCATACTGAAAAGAACCCTGAAGCTCCCAGGCTTCTGTTTAACTTTTTCAAGTTAAACAGCTCACGGACAGATGGCATTTCTAACTCCTCTCTTCGCCCCGTGTCAGTGGATAAAAACTGCTAAGACTGGGTACGACCTGGTTGGGTTGAATAAAGGAAAGGTGAGTCCGCTGAGACTTGACAATTTAAAAAGCATCTATAGGTATGAAGAGTTATCAGTTATAGAACATGGAGTATGGGTAGAAGTCTTCATCAAGGGCTAGGCTACAGACTAGCCAAACAAAGCCCTGTTTTTAATAATTTTCAGGCTTATAAATAGCTCTTTACACTAAACTGACGCACAGGTGTGAAGGAACACTACATTAACTAACATTAAACCTGAACACTTCTGTGTAGCACTGTTTGTTTAGTTTGTCCCTGTTTCCTCCGCAGAACAACGTGCTAGTCATAGACTGTAGTCTATCTATGCTAATAGCTCTCTCCCCACTTCCACTTGATGTTTATGAGCCACAATGAAGCTGCTAATCGTCTCCTCTAGGCCAGTAAACGGCAGAGTCCTTCCAGCATGACGTTCTAAACGGTGCTGCTGTGTTCAGTTAAGACGAGGAAACAAAAAGGCTGCAGTGGTAAAAAAAAATGGGTCAGCGCTTGCCGTTGGGAGCGCTGCCACGCTTCAGACTGCACACAAGCACCTGGCGTGGAATAAACAAAGTGCCCAATTAGCACATTTAGACATCTGTCTGTTCACGCTGCCCTCTCACTCCCTAACACTCATCACATTACAGGACACGGTAGATTATTGGAGGTTTTAATAAAATGCTCGGCTGATTTGAGCAGCCGAAGGGCCGATGGATGTTAAACTGATCTTAACACATCACAATTAAACCTGACCGGCTCACTAAACCTTTGTGCTTCTGTTTTAGCATTGGTGTCACCGATTATAAATGGAATGCAGTGTGGTTCACAAACAAAATATGCATTTTTAATATGTTGATTCTCTTTTAGAGGCGCTTCCCAATCTCTTCCACTAACTAAACCACTAGACCTCTTTTCTTTATAACTTGTTATTAGGAATGTCCAAAATATATATACCGTATTTTTTGGACTATAAGGTGCACCAGATTATAAGGCACATTAAGCAAAACTAAAACATTTTGACAGATTTTTGAGCACCATGTACCACATAAAATCGGTTCGAGGTCAGTAAGCACAACCAGAATTAATACGTAAGGCATGCTGGATTATAAGGCTCAATGTTGAGTTTTGAGAAATTAAAGAATTTTAAGTGCACCTTATAGTCTGAAAAATATGGTATATTTTGTCTGGGGTACAATCCAAGACAAAGTAATGGCGCTTTGCCACTTTCTCAACTCTCATCACTCCCACACCACACCAGTTACTGCCAGTACACACCCCCACTCAGCCCCGTTTATGGGACCACCTTGTTCATGATTCCAAGCAAACTGCTCAGAGGTGACGATTTTAACAGTAGCCGTTGATTGGCCAGCGGAGCTACGTCACACGATGCACATTATATGACCATCAACAAACTGTTATTACAATGACCGAGACAAGCAAGACCTTGTACAAACTTTGACCTTGATTTGTGACCTTGATATTGGAGCTGGAGTGATGACCAGTGTACAGTGATGATGCAAGTATGTATGAAGTTTAATTATATAAAAACTGTTCAGTTTGGTGTTTATATTAACACTACAACAACTCTGCCATGCTATCTAGTAATGAATCATTGCTCTCAGGGCTGTCCAACCCTGGTCCTCGAGGGCCACCATCCTGCATGTTGGTCCTCAAGGGCCACCATCCTGCATGTTGGTCCTCGAGGGCCACAATACTGCATGTTGGTCCTCGAGGGACACCATCCTGCATGTTGGTCCTCAAGGGCCACCATCCTGCATGTTGGTCCTCGAGGGCCACCATCCTGCATGTTGGTCCTCGAGGGCCACCATCCTGCATGTTGGTCCTCAAGGGCCACCATCCTGCATGTTGGTCCTCGAGGGCCACCATCCTGCAAGTTGGTCCTCGAGGGCCACCATCCTGCATGTTGGTCCTCGAGGGCCACCATCCTGCAAGTTGGTCCTCGAGGGCCACCATCCTGCATGTTGGTCCTCGAGGGCCACCATCCTGCAAGTTGGTCCTCAAGGGCCACCATCCTGCATGTTGGTCCTCGAGGGCCACCATCCTGCAAGTTGGTCCTCGAGGGCCACCATCCTGCATGTTGGTCCTCGAGGGCCACCATCCTGCAAGTTGGTCCTCAAGGGCCACCATCCTGCATGTTGGTCCTCGAGGGCCACCATCCTGCAAGTTGGTCCTCGAGGGCCACCATCCTGCATGTTGGTCCTCGAGGGCCACCATCCTGCATGTGGGTCCTCGAGGGCCACCATCCTGCATGTGGGTCCTCGAGGGCCAACATCCTGCATGTGGGTCCTCGAGGGCCAACATCCTGCTTGTTGGCTCTTGAGGGCCACCATCCTGCATGTGGGTCCTCGAGGGCCACCATCCTGCATGTTGGCTCTTGAGAGCCACTATACTGCATGTTGGTCCTCGAGGGCCACCATCCTGCATGTGGGTCCTTGAGGGCCACTATATTGCATGTTGATCCTTGAGGGCCACTATACTGCATGTTGGTCCTTGAGGGCCACTATCCTGCATGTTGGTCCTTGACGGCCACCATCCTGCATGTTGGTCCTCGAGGGCCACCATCCTGCATGTTGGTCCTTGACGGCCACCATCCTGCATGTTGGTCCTCAAGGGCCACCATATTGCATGTTGGTCCTCAAGGGCCACCATATTGCATGTTGGCCCTCGAGGGCCACCATCCTGCATGTTGGTCCTCGAGGGCAACTATACTGCATGTTGGTCCTCGAGGGCCACTATACTGCATGTTGGTCCTTGAGGGCCACTTTACTGCATGTGGGTCCTCGAGGGCCAACATCCTGCATGTGGGTCCTCGAGGGCCAACATCCTGCTTGTTGGCTCTTGAGGGCCACCATCCTGCATGTGGGTCCTCGAGGGCCACCATCCTGCATGTTGGCTCTTGAGAGCCACTATACTGCATGTTGGTCCTCGAGGGCCACCATCCTGCATGTGGGTCCTCGAGGGCCACTATATTGCATGTTGATCCTTGAGGGCCACTATACTGCATGTTGGTCCTTGAGGGCCACTATCCTGCATGTTGGTCCTTGACGGCCACCATCCTGCATGTTGGTCCTCGAGGGCCACCATCCTGCATGTTGGTCCTTGACGGCCACCATCCTGCATGTTGGTCCTCAAGGGCCACCATATTGCATGTTGGTCCTCAAGGGCCACCATATTGCATGTTGGCCCTCGAGGGCCACCATCCTGCATGTTGGTCCTCGAGGGCCACTATACTGCATGTTGGTCGTTGAGGGCCACTATACTACATGTTGGTCCTCGAGGGCCACTATACTGCATGTTGGTCCTTGACGGCCACTATACTGCATGTTGGTCCTCGAGGGCCACCATCCTGCATGTTGGTCCTTGAGGGCCACTATCCTGCATGTTGGTCCTTGACGGCCACCATCCTGCATGTTGGTCCTCGAGGGCCACCATCCTGCATGTTGGTCCTTGACGGCCACCATCCTGCATGTTGGTCCTCAAGGGCCACCATCCTGCATGTTGGTCCTCAAGGGCCACCATATTGCATGTTGGCCCTCGAGGGCCACCATCCTGCATGTTGGTCCTCGAGGGCCACTATACTGCATGTTGGTCCTTGAGGGCCACTATACTGCATGTTGGTCCTCGAGGGCCACTATACTGCATGTTGGTCCTTGAGGGCCACTATACTGCATGTTGGTCCTTGAGGGCCACTATACTGCATGTTGTTCCTTGAGGGCCACAATCCTGCATGTTGGTCCTCGAGGGCCACCATCCTGCATGTTGGTCCTTGACGGACACTATACTGCATGTTGGTCCTCGAGGGCCACCATACTGCATGTTGGTCCTCGAGGGCCACTATACTGCATGTTGGTCCTTGAGGGCCACTATACTGCATGTTGGTCCTCGAGGGCCACCATACTGCATGTTGGTCCTCGCGAGGGCCACCATCATGCATGTTGGTCCTTGAGGGCCACCACCCTGCATGTTGGTCCTCGAGGGCCACTATACTGCATGTTGGTCCTTGAGGGCCACTATCCTGCATGTTGGTCCTTGACGGCCACCATCCTGCATGTTGGTCCTCAAGGGCCACCATCCTGCATGT
>JBBPBX010016000.1:11061-23511 GCA_038048925.1 Garcialebias charrua | reverse complement strand
CAGAGGATGCAGAGGACAGAGTGAGGTGGAGGAGGATGACTCGCTGTGGCGACCCCTGAAAAGGGAAAAGCCGAAAGAAGAAGAAGAAGAAGATTTTCTGTTTGCATATTTTATCCTACACCCAATATGTTTGTATTTATGTTTTTTAGTACTGGTATATATTGGTAACCGTATAGATTTGATGCGTAAAATGCAAGCCATTTATTCAGCTCTTACCATGATTTGCCGCACGGCGGTGTAAAAACAGAAACAAAAACCTGCAAATTTACCAAATTCCTGCAATTAATCCATACATATCATATAAAAAATACCTTAACACAGACAAGAGAAAAGTAACCAGTCCCAGCAGTATTTGTTTCAATGATTACATTAACTGTTCTTTCTGTTGGCGAACAACTTTAATGTTTAAACTCATTTTTTCCTGGCCTACGTGTTTAACTCATGGGGAATTATTATATCATGAGTTATATCATTCTACTGATCCCCTCGATTTACTTGACTTAGCTGTATGTACTCACAGATCTGTCCTCTTTGGATCAAAACAACCTCTAATTACAGGTTGGCCCATTACGCACCATACCATCAGACAGCAAATCCAAACATGCCCCAGCTCACACCGCAAACATGTATTTTTGACATTGACCGCTGAGTGAGATGTAAAAAAAAGTCAATCATAATGACTCACTTCTGTTCTGAAACATGTTCTTGTTTTCAGTTATTAGAGATCTTAGGCATCTAAATAAAGATTCTCAGTGTGTCCCATTTTTATCATTATTATTATCATCATTGTTATTGTTATTATTATTATACTCACCTGTCAAAAGAAGGGATGCACGATATTGGATTTTTGGCCGATATGTTAAAATTTATTTGGTTGATAACGATACGATACTGATATATTTTATGTACGTTCCTTTGTCAGAACATAGCCCTCTTATTTAGGCTTATTCGCTACAAAAATTGTGTAACAGCTGTAAGAGCTGGTGACATATATTCAGTAACAGCCATATGATATGCATAGCACTTTAACTTATATTAAATTAAAAATGTTAAATGTTATTTAATGGTAGGGCAGCACGGTGGCACAACTGGTAGAGCTGCTGCCTCTCAGCGAGCAGGTCCCCGGTTCAAATCCCGGTCCGGGGGCCTTTCTGGGTGGAGTTTGCATGTTCTCTCCGTGCATGCGTGGGTTTTCTCCGGGTGCTCCGGTTTCCTCCCACAGTCCAAAAACATGCATGTTAGGCTGATTGGTAACTCTAAATTGACCCTGGGTGTGAGTGAGACAGGTCCCTCTTGTAAATGAGTCCCCGTGGCTCAACGAGGCTAGCCTGTATAAATAAAGGTTGAATGAATTTATTAGCATTAGTCACCTGCGATGCTGTCTCACTTGTGGAGGCTTGTTCCAGGTTCCTAGCTGCAGTGTGGGATCCTCTGCACTCCTGTGCATGAAGGACAGACTTTTTAAGTTCAAAGTTTTTTTCTATCCATTGTGCCGTAAGACTAATCATGCTAACGGTGCTAACACGGCGTCCAAATGTCTGTGGTAAAACTCACACAACAAGCCGTGCTATTGTCTATTAGCTTCTCAATGACGTTGGAAATGACGGCTTGTAACTCGGTTAAGGCTATGTCGGAAAAATATCTCCAACCGGGGATGATGTAGTGAGGCTTAACAAAGTCCAAAAATCTTCAGAATCCGATATTCTCAACAAAAAATAAACTTCCACACTGCTGACAATTTGACTTCTTCTTCTCCGCCGTGATCAGATCAGGTGGGTGCGCGTGACGTCATCACGTTGTGCTGCCGCTGCAGGCATCTTTGTCATTGGGTTGCCACACAAAAACGGCGCCTTTTATATCAGTGAGTTATTTTGATGGAATGGACGATGTCCGATATTGAACTTTATAATGCTAATAATATCGGCCGATACCATGCTGATAATATTGTGCATCCCTAGTCAAAAGACAGACGTATTATGGTCTAGTCTCTGTACGTATGTCCGGAAAAGCTATTTTTTCTGGCTTGATCTACCCATGATAATTTGCAGTTAAAACAAAACTTGATACGTGTACAGCATGTTTCATCACTAGACGAGTGTCGCATAAACTTTTCATCACCCCAGCTCCAAGGTCAAGGTTACAAATCAAGGCCAGTGTTCCCCTATATAACTCGCTCGGTTTTGGTTGACGGGGTGGAGCACCCTGTTTGTATAATGGTAGGGGAAACACTGAAGGTCAAAGTTTTACACGAGGTCTTTGCTTGTCCTGCCCATTGCTATAGATTGTTGTATAATAATTTGTTGACGGGGGTAATGCACCGTATTCTGTACTCTTATTATTGCTGTAGTGAATGAGTTAAAAAGGCTGAAATAATTCATCTGTGGTTTTAAAAAAAATATAAAGTATAATTGTAAAAGTATAAAAAGAAACAGTAAATAAGGACTGTTTCTTTTTACACTTTATATTTTTGCTAATTTTGGATGTAACTGGGACCCTGTGTACACAATTTGGTTCCACCTCGTGTACCACATGTGAAACGTCTTAACAATAAAGATACTTGGGCTTGAACTTGAATGATACTGATGAATGAGTTAAAAAGGCTGAAATAATTCATCCGTGGTGTTTTAGTTGTGAAATGAGATTCAACAGACACTTCTGCTGACGCCGAAAGGTGTCTGCATTGCAGAGAACTCACCACCACCGCTCTCACAGTCTCTGTGTTTTTCTTTGTTGTCATGGTCAAGCTTGTTTTTTTAATTTAGATCTTTATCTCACCATCTATAGTCTTTTTTTTTTTTTGCCATTTTTAAATTTGAACTAAAAATCTTTCTCCTGCAACACTTTTCACCCCTTCATGGTTTTGCCACTTGTGTTGCTGTGTTTTATGAACACCGCTCATCTGTTATGTTGTTTTTTTCTCTGGAAAATAGCTTAAAGTAAGAAGTTGGAGACATTTTTAGTCTGCATGTTTGATTGAACTAATCGTTTATGGATTCAGGAGTGATGGATGGTAATTGGTCCGTTAAAAGTGTTTGATGTCCACTGTTTGTCCGCTCACCTTGTGTCTTCTTTTGAGCACTTTCAGTGATTTAATGATGGTTTTAGTGTCAAATAAATTAAGCCTTTTGACCATCGACCTTCTCTAAACTCCAACAAGTCACGAGACTGGTTCTCCAAAGCAGATGAAGTGTGTTTTTGTGCAGTCAGCAGGATCGTTTCAATGAGTAGAGGGCTTTTCTTTTTGGCTTGTGGTATATATCTGCAGAGAAAATGATGATCTCATGGTTTTCCAATGTGCTATAGAGTAATAACTTGTGTCAGGGAGGGGGAGGAGTGTGGTGGACTGTCAGAGGGTGAATGAATATTGGGAAAAAGGGAGGGAAATTAGGGTGATGGAGTTCAGGAGCTGCCATATGGGTGTGATCCAGAAGGAAGCAAGAAAATAGAGTGAAATATAACAAGAAAAGGTGAACGAAGCACAACACTAATGTTAAAAAAAAAGAGAAGAGCTGTGGAGATGTGGAAGGAAAAAATGTTTTAACAAGAGGTGAAAAGCCTTTTGGTGAGGATTTGTGCAAAAGGAACGAGTGGAAAAGGACTCATTAATGTGCCCATCTGGAAAAAAAAGAGGGAAGGAGGGAAAAAAGGAAAAAAGTGGAGGAGGAGACATGGAGCTCACGGGGGAGAAGGGAGGGTTGTAGGAAAGGAGAGGAGGAGAAGACGTGATGTGCACTACTGCAGCAGTGTGGAGGGTGGGGTCTCAGGCTCGTCTGGTGCACAACTGACACCCCTCATTACTCCTCCTTCACTCACACACACACACACACACACACACACACACACACACACACACACACACACGCACACACACACACGCACACACACACACCCCTCTGAGGAGGTGTCAGACCTCCAGCAGTGCGCACGAGATTTATCTGTTCTTTTCAACATCTACTTTTTCATTTCAGTTTGTGTCTTTTTCCTGATTTGCTCTTTGTAAAAATACAGAGATGTAAGAGTGACAGATGAGGCTGAGCGGGAGCGATAAAACCTAATGTCTGCAGAGGTGTGTGTGTGTGTGCGTGCGTTGTGTGCGTGCGTGCGTGTGTGTCACAGGAAATGTTTCACCTTCATGCAATGAATGAAGGTGAAACATTTAGGGATGGGGCCGATCCAGTATCGGTATTGGCATCCGATACCAGCATAATTTAAGTATCGGATTTTCCGATCCAACCTGCCGATATTTCCGATCCGGCTTCAAAGAGCACTTGTGTTCCATCACATTCTGTGACTGCCGTCTTAACGTTGTGTGAGTTAAACCCAATGAAGACACTCTGGGCCTCACAACAGGAAACACCCAAACTTTAATAGCACACAAGAGGCAGGTCTATATCTAGGGATGCACCGATACCAGATTTTTGAAAACCGAGTACAAGTACAAGTACTTACATTAAAGTACTTGCCGATACCGAGTACCGATACAAGTACTAATTAATATTTTTTTAAATCATTCTAATTAACTTAAACTGTTTATTTTCATTAGACCAGTGTTTTTCAACCTTTTTTGAGCCAAGGCACAATGTTTTCATTGAAAAAATCACGAGGCACACCACCAACCAGAATTGTAAACAAAGATACTCTGTATCCGCCTATATTAAATATATAGTCATTCTTATCAAAGTGTCTTGAATAGGAATGAAATAAACACAAAAATGTATTTTTATCATATTTTATATTTCTTATTTCAAATTGCACTTAACATGTCTTTAAAAATACACCCGAACAGTACCACAACAATGTGGTCTTGTGACTGTTACATGCTCAAAGCAGCAAGGGGCGATATGTACCATTTAAGTTTACCGGTATATTTTTTTGGGTACTTCATTGTGTGTTTTATGAGTGTGGACAAAGTCAAACACTAAAGCTGTTTAGAAAACCACTTGATTTCTAAACTTAAAAATATTTAGATCACAGATCAAAAGTTTAAACTGAGAGAATGTATCATTTTAAGGGAAAAATATGTTGTTTCAAAATTTCATAGCGTCAACAAATCCCAAAAAAGTTGGGACAAATCCATTTTTCCCACTGTACCATATGTAGTAAGTGGACCCCTTACCATAGCCTCGGCCCCATCTCGGCCCCCCCAGCAATAAAAGTCTAGCTCCGCCACTGGTCCAGAGCAGCGCAGCGCTTAACACGGCAGAGACAGACAGAAAGCCACATGCAGTTTGGAGAGCAGTGGAGAACGTTTCATCCACGCAGGTGAGACAGGCAAACTGAGCCGTGCCTAAAAGTGTGTGTGTGTGTGCGCGCGTGTGTGGTGGGGGGGAGAGATAAAGCACGTGCAGTAGGAGCGCGACAGGGAGAGAAACAGTTCAGCTGCGTTCAGGGTTTTTTTTTCCCCTCCATGAGGAGGAGAAACATGAGTCGTGCGCGTTTGTGTGTGTGGAGGTGGTGGTGGGGTGGGGGGTGTCAGCGTGAGTGGTCACGTAGTATGAGGCTGAAAACTGGTATCGGGTCCTGTAGTATCGGAGCCCTTTTATGAGTACGAGTACGAGTAAACGCACATGGTATCGGACCGATACCCGATACTGGTATCGGTATCGGTGCATCCCTATCTATATCACAGACGTCCTTCTCACTCATAGTGCAGCTGGAAAACTGAAAAACCGCTAAACATTATGGGAAAGACAACACAGTCCACTCCCCCTTAACCACTACGGGAGTGGATTTTGTTGTCTTTCCCATAATGCTTAGCGGTATTTTAGTTTTCCAGCTGCACCATGAGTGAGAAGGACAACTGAAAAACCGCTAAGCATTATGGGAAAGACAACACAGTCCACTCCCCTTAACCACTACAGGAGTGGATTTTGTTGTCTTTCCCATAATGCTTAGCGGTATTTTAGTTTTCCAGCTGCACCATGAGTGAGAAGGACATCTGTGATATAGACCTGCCTCTTGTGTGCAGTTAAAATTTGGGTTTCCTGTTGTGAGGCCCAGAGTGTCTTCATTGGGTTTAACTCACACAATGTTAAGACAGTAGTCTCAGTTCAAAAAATTCATTATTAAAGCCTCATATACCTGAACCGTATCGGATCGGAAAGTATCGGTATCGTCCGAAACCCAGATTTAAGGATCGGATCGGAAGTAAGAAATGTGGATTGGTGTATCCCTAGAAACATTGTCACCCATTGTCATTTTTGAACAATTGCTCTATACCTCCCCTCCCTGTAAATCTCAATAAAACAGCTTTAATGTAAAAAAACAACAACAACACTTGTAAGTCATTGTTATCCTGACCTGCACCATTAGTGGAAACTAGTTATTTGAGGAAAATGTGGCTTCTTTGATTACTGTATGTTTGCTCAGCTGTGTCGTGCCTTCCTATGGATGCCTTTGAAGGACTCTAACACGTCCACGCCCTTGCAACCATGCAGTGGCGAAGTGGATACTCCGTTTGAAGGTGTGTGTGTGTGCTGCAGCCCTTAACCACTCTTTATGACCAGCTTTTGCCATCTGTACAGCCTTATAAGGCGTGTCTGTCCCTTGGAGTGCTTCTGTGCACACATACACACACCCCAAAGGCCTTTGTGGATGCATAATAGGCAGCACATGGCTTTTAAACTCAAGCTATAGAGTCAACAGTGGCCTCTCTTTTCTCTACAGTGTGTAGTAATATTTGTAAGCATTAACTCCTGCCCCCACCTGACTTTTTCTTCTCTTACTTGCTAATTATTTGCTGTTGAATTGTATTTGTTTCTTAAAATAATATGAGAGGAAGATGTGTTTTGGTTTTATGATATGCCACAGCAACAGACATACAGTATTATGGCCGCAGAGTACATGCAGTAGAGCAGTGGTTCAAACTGTGGTCCTTGAGGAACACCGTCCTTCATGTTTTACTTTCCCTGCTTTGACGCACCTTTTTTGAATTAATGGGTGATAAACCAGCTTCTGTAGAACTTGAGGAAGTAATTAAATCACTGAATCAGTTGTGTTGGAGCAGAGGAACAGGATGGTGTTCCTCAGGGACCAGGGTTGGGAACCACTGCAGTAGAATGCAGTACAATAGAGCAGTGGTCCCCAACCTTTTTTGCATCATGGACCGGTTTAATGTCAGACTTTCACGGGCCGGGGCCGGGGAAGAGTCTGAAGGTCCTACACCAGAGAATTTTGGATAAAATAGATGCCATTTCCTACATTCTGGTGTATTTTACAAAGGTTTATTACACTAGAGTAACATGAAACAAAAGCTGTAAACTCATTATTGAAACGAACGTATAAACAAGTTTCACTTTTTGAATGGATTTACTGAAATAAATCAACTTTTTCACAATATTCTAATTTTATGACCAGCACATGTATTTCAAATTTACTTTTAATCACTTTATTGTGATTTATAAGTGTATTAAGTGCAGGATCATTTCTCATTTAATTAGTATATCCCACACTGTGTCAGCTGTGCCTAGTCATCCTCCTCCCTGCTCCGCAGTGATTCACACATCATAATGTACACAAAAGCACAGGAACTTACTTATGCATAGTACAAAACTTTAAATATATTTGTGTGTTTGTTAATTTATTTATTGCCCATGACTTAGAACTTTTAGGGGCGGAGATTTTTCTTTTTTTAGGAGCAGAAGCAGAAATGTGAAGGAACAGCTCTGATGTGAATTCAAAAAGTTCAAGACAAAGCCAGCTCCCATGTGATATTAGGAAGCTTTGTTTAAAATTAAAGGTTTATTTAGTTCATAGTTTTACAGTCACTATTTGTTGGTCAAATGCGCAGACATGGCCACACACCTCCTCCTGTCTGCTGTGGACCACGTAGCTAAATTACTCCACCCGAACGGCGGAACGGGCAATGTAGAACCAATGTAGAACCAATCTGCGCATGCGTCTAACTGAAACTTACCGCTTGTGTATGTTGCCTTGCGTCAAGAGTGAGTCAGTGGCAGACGTGGTGGAGAAAATCCGGTGAGTTTTCAAAATAAAAGGTTTATTTTATTTTTATTTTTTCTGTGCGGCCCGGTACAAATTGACCCACGGCCCGGTACTGGTCCGCGACCCGGTGGTTGGGGACCATTGCAATAGAGTACGTGTAGGGACACTTGAAATGTAGTAACACCTCTAAAGCTCACATTTTATCATGATCAAATGCTCCTTAGCATTACCGGTACTCAAGAAAAGTTTGTATATTTTGACAACACCTAGATAAGACTTTATAATCCCGAAGGAAATTCAGAAGTTGCCAGCAGTTTCAAATCACACAACACAACAGTAAGCAAACAATAAAACACATTAGAGAATATACTGTAAAAGACAAGTATACAGTACTGTATATAACCAAAATGTTAGGAGGTAGTAAGCAATGTAGCAAAAACTTGATAGCAGGACTTTAAAACAGGAATTGGAAAAAGTAGTTTATAGTTGTTGCACAATGAATGAAAACTCAGTAATTACAGTTTGAGAGTGTTTAGGTAGACTGTAGTGAGGTGCTCATTCACTCAGAACAAGGCAACATTACTGGACCACACACCATCCTCCACCTAATTATTTTTTCTTGGGATCAGTGACAATTTGGAGCCTGAGCAGCTCCGTATTGAAACATTTTTAAGGGAGAATGTCAATCTAATTTCAGTCTAAAACTCAATTAAAAGATTAATGGCTCTAGATTTCTTGATTAGTTTACATCTTATAAATCATCATTATTGCTGGTTTATTATTAAAAAGTTGCATTTCAAGTAATCTATACAGAATGTGGATTTGCAGACACTATATATAGACTCTACCTAAATGATGGGCATGATCTCCATGGCAGGGGTGACAGGGATGGACGGATCTGACTAAAAGTCGAACGTGTCCAAGTGTGTCACCCACCCCTTCATCATTTCTAACTCTAAGTAAAACAGGTCTGTTTTATCTGTTGTTATTCTTCATATGGATGCCATTAAAACGATAGGTTAAGTCTTTTGAAGAAGTTTTTTTTTTTTGAAAAAGCTATGTGCCACTAACATATAATATGTTGCAGGTAGCTCCGTCAAAAACTTCGCTTTAAAGAAACATAATTTAATTCTGACCAAACTGACTAGTCCAAGTTGGGGTCCAAAAAGGATTGTTGCTATTTCAAAATGACTCAAATCTGAAGCTTTTCACTTGCATGACCCCAACGAAATGTTTGAGAATAAAGTACCGGTAGTGGTTTTAATGGGATAGTCTGGTCATTTTTGAAGCAATGCTCTGTCAAATAATTAGCATTAGATAGTACCTTATCAACCATGACATCAATCAGAGCTCAAGATATGGAGAAGGCTTCAAAAGACTTTGGCAAAGCTAGGCTAATGGCTAGCTAAACATGGGCTCATTTTTATTGATTTTAGGCTTTTAAGTCTTTTTCAAAAACATCAAACGACACAGTAAACAAATTCTAAATTAGCTAACCTGTACGGTTTAGCACGGCACTGTTGTATCACCTGAACGACATCCATGTTGTAAGGTGAATTTGTGTGTGTGCTGAGCATAGACCATGTTTTTGCCAGTGGGGCTGATTGTATCAGTCTACCATGAACTGGGCAAAGTTTTAGACCCACTAGACATGCTGATAAGGCAGACGGATACATTTTCAGTGTTAACACCATCAGATTATATGTGGTTTATTTCTGCTCCGTACGCACACATTTACATAGCCACATGGACACTGTTAGGTTGAAGAAAAAGCATCAAACTTAACAAAGGATGTCATTCAAATTGTAAAGGTTTAAAGGTGCAGTATGCAGTTTCTGTAGAACTGCAGCACTTAGAAATATTTTCAACAGGCAAAGCATTCTGATCCCTCCCCCTCAGAGCCATATGTGGCTCTGCCCCCTTGTGGTCTGTTGAATTTCAAATTCAAGCTCTGTTTTTATTGGCTGATTCAAATTCAAGCTCTGTTTTTATTGGCTGGTTACAAACTCTGTTTTTATTGGCTGGAAAATGGCGGGTCACCTTTTCTTTTTAGAAATGCTTATTTACCACCTGGAGAAGCAAGGGGACAATATTTTTTTTAATTTTTTTTCAGAGATTACCTGGCTAACATCAGTCTGTCAGGAGGTAGTGACAGAGTGAAGAAATATGTTCATAAAATAAGCTACATACTGAAGCTTTAATATTAGCTAATATAATGTTCTTTCACACTCATCATCTTTAGAAGAGCTGTTTTATAAACCTGATAAAAGAGTAAAAAGTGGGCCCTCCTTTAATGAGCCATTACCCCATCCTAAATGAAGATTTTTGCCCTGTTTTCCAATCTCCGTGCTCCGTGACTGTCACAGCTGATAAGGCACCATTTATAACCATTTATAACCATTTGACAGAACATTTTAAAATGAGCAGACTGCCCCTTTAAATTGACATCAATCCACTTTGGCCCAGCTGTTAGCTCATCTGTCTGATCAAAATTAAACTAGTTCTCCAAACTGAGGTTGTTCAAAGAGATGTCTGTCACAGGTAAGATTAATTCTGCGAAACCCTCCCACTGAACGTCACTTTAAAAGTCCTGGACTGGCCCTTTTTGTACCTAAAATTTCAACATAAATTCAAAAATATGTGTGTGCATACACCAGCCAAAGAGAACCGGGCCAATACCTCTAAAGTTCAAATGTCTTCCTTTTTCCAAAATCTCTGCTGGGGCAGTTGTGTGTTTTGATTATCTAAATTGCTGTTTTCAGAATAAAATGCATCATTCTTCCAACAAAAATGAATGAAATCTGTCTTCTGTATAGCAAAACAATAAGCTTTTATTTTCCCATTCCCATTTTTGTCACGGTCTAAATTCAACACGTAGGCACTTTTTTTTTCTTTCATTTTGTATTAAACTGGTGTTAACAAAAATCACCAAAGCAGAAGAAATTAGGTCAAATTTAGGTAAAGTTACATCATTTCTCTGACTAGAGATCTGAACAGACTCACATGAGACACCTGCACGAGCTTCTTAAATACAAATGAAAGACTAAGGAGTTTATGCAAATGAGCATCCAAGGACAAACTGGGTTTTTATGAAATTCCCAATTTTCTGTGTCTTCAGCTTTAGTCTAAGCTGCTTGGCTTGTCTCGCTTCTTCTCTGGCTGTCTGTCTGTCTGTCTGTCTGTTCGTCTGTCAGTCAGACAGCTGTAAGCCAGGCGGAGAATGCACACAATGTGAAGAATCTGACATGTATAAACTCAAAACAACATCAGCAGATTGTTTCATAAGCCGTTCAATATCAAACCTGTGTTCAGGAGTCACATGTAGTTTCTTCTGAACTGTAGCATTCAGTAACAACCTCTATGTCAACTTGTCTGTTGATTTGATGTTTAATATATATATTTTAACTAGATGTTAGCTCATATGAGCCTACAGTTGCAGTTACTGACAGTAAAGAGTTCATTCAAGCTCAAGTTTTAGCTTCCAGCTGTCCGTTAACATCTGCACACTTACTGTTTATTTAAATTGGCCGTGCCTGAGAGGATTCCAGCACTTCAGAGTCGAAGCAGTTGAACTTTTAGTTTGTTTCTTAAGGGGGAAAAACCTGGTCACACCTGCTGTTTGGGCACGGTACGAACAGAAACTTGCATTTGGAAGTTGGGATCATGAAGCGTTAGATTTTAAATGTTGTCTGGTTTAACAAAGTTCATGCTCAGTCCTCCAGGTACCAAATCCAATAATTCTCAGTCGGGTCATCTGGACAGTTTCTTTTTTATAGAAACGTTTTGAGCTCTACCTGGAGGGCTTAATCAGTCAGAGGAGTTCCAGTAAACTGTTTCCCCACCAAGCAGTAAACACCTTAAGTGGACCTTTAGTTTGCTGGAGCTGAGATGGTTTCTGGGGGCCGTCCTGTCCCTCGTCGACTCCTCCCAGGCAGGCAGCCACAGCCAAAGTGGTTCAAGGCAACAAAGTTCATGCTCAATCATCCAGGTACCAAATCCAATAAATCTCAGTCGGGTCATCTGGACAGTTTCTTTTTTTATAGAAACATTTCGCCCGCTATCTGGAGGGCATCATCAGTCAGAGGTGTTTACTGCTTGGTGGGGAAACAGTTTACTGGAACTCCTCTGAGTGATGAAGCCCTCCAGGTAGAGCTCAAAACGTTTCTATAAAAAAGAAACTGCCCAGATGACCCGACAGAGAATTATTGGATTTGTCTGGTTTGCTTTGATGCTTAAACACGCTAAATGCTCAGATAAGCCACCCACTGTTGTATGCACATGCATGTGTAGCTTAAATGTTTTTGAGTAGACCTGCAGTGTGCGACAGGAAAAGGAAGGGGAGTTCTGTTGGTCTGACCGGCCTGGAATGGGCTGAGAAAGGCCGGGAGAATGTCAAGCTTTGTGCTTGGCTGATTAAAGGTCCACTGACATTATCTTTGAACTTTGCATAAAATGATACTATATATACATATATACACATATATAACACACATATATATATATATA
>JBBPBX010015999.1:27226-48720 GCA_038048925.1 Garcialebias charrua | reverse complement strand
GGATCCTGTTGGATGGTTTTGTCCTAAGCACGCCCTTTATAAATCTTATTATGATTGGATGCGCGCCAGGGGTCCTGTGTCCCCAGCCTTCGTGACAGGCTGAAATAGCTGATAGGAAAACTTTAATAGTTGAGAAAAAACAACCTTTTTCCAGTAAGTCCTGAAGGAAAATCAAGAGCTGAGCCAGGTCGCACGAGTAAGAAATAATGTTTCTTTCTAAGCACCAAGCTTCAAAAATATGTCACTTCTGTGCATAGAGGGACTGTGTTGATACAGCACGAGCATTTTGCATTGTTTTTACCACATTTTCCGGCAGGCCTGATGCCATCAGCTTACAAGCTGACATTTTTAACAGTTCGCGGCCTAGGCTGCGAGACTACTTCTTCTGGTGACATAGTTTGACCCTGAAGAAGAGCAGTTGGTGTATCTAGTTCCCCTCCAGGGGCCCTGGAGGTCGTGACCCCTTGGAGGTCAACCAAGTTTGGGAGAAGGCCTTTTTGTTGATGTGCTACCAGGCTGCTCTGATCGAAAGTGATCGAAGACAGGTGCAACCTGTCGTCTTTATTAGACGGAAGTGGAGCAGAATGTCTGTTTTCTCTCTCCTTGTTTGGGGTCAAGGGACTAAAAAGCTACGAATTTTATAAACGAGCAGATCTTCTGACCCCAATGTGTTTCCTGGATGGGTCCAGTTTACTGGTCCTTAGCCTTACCAGAGCGTTGGAACCAGACAAACCAGCCAGGGTCTGTGTTTCACCCGTTGGGGGATGCTGTTTAAGAGCAGAGCTGAACCAGCACAGTGAGAAAGGTCACGTGCTGCGGAATCACTGCTTGGACATTGCGTGTCACTCATTAATAATAAAGGGACAGCTGCAACATGAGAATGTGGAGATGATTCTTTGTGTTTGGCAGACTTTAAATTGTTTGGTGATAAGGAGCCCAGTTCCCTTCGAATAACAGGAAGAGGAATCTGATTCAGCTCTGATCTGTTTACACACACAGCAGCCTGAACACAATTGCTTTTGTGAAAGTGTGAAGCTAGTGGTTGCCTGTGGGCATCTGACGTGGCCCCTTCATTGTTAGATTCTGTCGGTGCGTCTCCCTGAGGCGCGGACATGTCACGTGTTTGCTTGGTTAGTGTATACATAGTTCCCATGTGACGTCACATCCGTCTAACTTCCAGGTGGACCCTCATTTCGAGAGGCAGAACAGGGGACAGCGCGGTCTAATGGATGTTCATTTTTCACGTTTTTTCTTTTGTTAATTTCTAATTAATTGTAATGGTTACTTCGTGTTGGGTCAGTGGGTGTTCCAGTCGGGTAGACGTTTGGGCAATGCGCAGGTTTCACTTAATCCAAAAAAAAGTAAACGTGAAGGATTTATCTCATCGGAGAAGCTGACTGCAGCCCCTCCTCTCTCTGATTGCTCGGAAGGATCTGCTCAGAAGACGTCGTGCTTTTGGCCGGTAAACAAAATATTCTACATAAATCATTTTGTGAAACAATGTTAGAGTACAACTGTCTGTGTGTTAGAGCTGTTTTTTTCTTCTTCATGATTTAGCAACATCGTCTTGCTGTGGTTAGCTTAGCATCTCGCTAACGCAACAACGGCCTCCTCACGGTCTCACATGGTCCACCGGGACCGGCGGGGAGACCGTCCCAGTGGGAGAAGGAGGACGGGAGCCAAGTCGTGCGGGCGACGCGTCGGTCCCATGGGACGTGCCCCCGCGGCCGCGACGGATCCACGCCGTCCGACCTGAGCTCGACGGACCCTCCGCTCCAGATGCTAACAACATGCTAACTTCCAACACGGTAACACTCAAAGTGCTGGTTCTGGTCCGTGTTCAGCCTGGACTGTTTGTTGGCTGTGTGTTATTTTAGTTAAACCTTTTTTTAGCTGGTTAGATCTGATTGAGACAGTTTACACATCTTTTTTGGATTTAAAGCTGTGAAGCTCTGTGCTGTGAAGCCGGTGTGCGCTCCTCGTAGTAATTAAATAATTAATGATATCAGAGTAACTACTTTGTGACAAGTTGTCCATTCGTCTGCCATGATTTCTTTCTCAAACTCATTTAACTCCGACCACTGCCATTTTGCTCTTGTTCCTTGGTGAAGCTGTGGTAGCTCGTGTTTTTGTCCGTATAATTTGCTCTGGTTGTTCGCGTCTGCCATCTTGCTCGACTTTTCCACCTTTAGATGTGGTGCCTTTAGATGTATTGCGCAATACTGGGGGCGTGTCTGGGAACTATGTACAGTATTGGCCGCCCCGTCGTTCACAATGGAGTGGGAGCTGGAGTACATGACCCCCCTCACCTGTTTCCATGAGGGGTGGGGGGGCTGCTTACAGACACCTCTGTGCCTGTCCTCTACAGACGGAGCAGAGGCACCCTGCTAGGGTTCATTGATTATGCTAACACCCCGTGAGCCGTGAGGGAGGGGGGAAATGGTCCCCTCCCTTTATGACGGCTGGTAGGCCAGAGGGACCTGTTCTGCTGAAGTTACTTGTGTTTGTTGTTTTTGTTTTTTTGGAGTCAATAAAACAGAGAGGAGCTGTTCTTTGAGCTTTATTCGTGCTTAAGTGTAACGACATGTTTGATTTTATGTCGTTCACAGCAAGAAAAACATGATTTGTGCATGCAACAGATTACCAGCTATTTGTACCGTGCTACAAATAAAGTCTGGACATGAACGGATCATTCCCCGTACCGGTTGGGCGGGTGACCATGTAAAGTTAAGACGTGAATCTGGTTTATCAGGCACGCTTTTGTCTGTTGTCCTGGTTCGCCGAGGAGGCCCTGTGTCTGACCGCCTGGCGGGAGACGAACCTGTTTTTGCTCCATGCGTGCTCGGTACGAGATGGGCCCGGCGGTGGTCTCTGCCGATGCTCATCCTTGTAGGCCGGCCGCTTCTGCGGTGGGGCACGCGTTGCCGAGCGGTGTCGAGGCTGTGCAGGTCTGCCTCCAGCAGACTCCCTGGGGGGGAAGGGGGCGTGAAGCTTCTCCTGGGAATGCCCACCCGGAGAGCTTCGGCCTGTTTGCGCCTTTGGTCAAGCTTGGTCTGAATTCGATCCAAAGCTTTCCCAAATAATCCCGTCGGCTCTATCGAGTGGTGGAGAAAAGGCACCTTTTATCCCTCGGGGAGATCTGTTAAAGTCATCCACAGATGGCGTATCGCAATGACCACTTCCGCCATGCCTCTGCCTTGAGCAACAGCGGCTGTCCCCATCATGCGGAGCACGAAGTCTGTTGCCCTGCGGGCTTCATCCAGCAAGTCGGCGGCAGCCTGCTTGTCCATTGTTACCTGGAGCTGTTGCAGTTTTTCAGCTAGGTAAACCTGCATCAACGCGGACACGTTCATGGCGCGCGCCGCGAGTCCCTGAGCTTTGTAGCATTTCTCGAGAAGAGAAGCTGAGGCTCGACAAGCTTTGCTGGGAAGAGTTGGTTTTGTCCCGGATGACTTGGGAGCCAGGTGAGACGCCAGCGTGTCCTCAATTTGAGGCACGTTGGCTATTTCCACCTTATCCATCCTGTCAGTGGCGGACTTAGACATTTTGGGGCCCCAGGAAAACCTTTGTAAAGGGACCCTCCCCCAAGTCAGCCTAAATGTACCATTAGGCCCTGCCCTGAAGGTAAAAGATTTTCATGTTCATACTCTAATACTGGGAACTAGACAATAAAAACAACAGTTTTTTCTCTACTTTAATAAGGTACAACTATCCTTTAAAGTCTTTTTACGTTTTTCCGCTCCACTTTCGTATCTTCACGTTGGCTTAATCTGTTTTCCATCTCCTCTGTCTTCCCGCTCAAGCATACTGAGCACTTCCTGGATTTTTGGGTGATGTGTAACGCTCATTAAGGCTAGGCGCCTGACCACGGCCAGATATGGTAAATAGGCAGTCAGAAAAGGTTCAGCTGAGGAGCCTGTTGTGTGAATAAAACACCATCAGACAAGAAGCAAGTTTTAAGTTGTTTGTATTGTATAGACTTAGGAAGGTATTTATAATAATATTGTTTGTAATAATAATCATTTTCTTTGAGTATAACCAATAGACAAAATAGACAAAATACACACAACAAAACAGACCCTGATTACACCCAAGAGTTGTTTTTTTTCTATTTTAAATCAGTTCTTGAATCCCGGATGATTAAAGGTCCATCAATCAATAATCTGGTAGTTTGTATTTCTTGATCTAGGGTAATAAGTCCAGAAAAAAAAAAATAGTTTGGTGCAATTTAAGTCCTACCGCACAGCTGCAGTGATCCGGTAGCTTGCCATCCTGGGTGGGAACAGGGGGTGAAAAAAACCCTGACCTAAACAAGGTCATAAATAAAACAAAAATTAGCATTACTATATACACAGGACTAAACTGTTATCAAAAATAGTTAAACATTCACATAGTTAAACATTCACAAAAACAAATAAAATAATTCCAGCAGGTATTTTTCAAGAATCATTCAAATGTCCTGTTAAGCACCTTGGTCAATGCAAGGCATTGTAGGAAGGTGCTATACAAATAAAGTTTATTATTATTATTATTATAACTTCAATTCAAAGACCACATCAACAGTACAGATCAAATTAGTTACAGATCAAGTTTTAAAGTGCACTTCCAAGTTGTATCCAAGTTTAATTCATATAAGAGTCAATTAAGCTTAATTTACTTCAATATTGTTTCAATAAACAAATAATTTCTTTTTTGTTGCTCAACCCAAAAGAAATTAAACCAATTCCAAATTCTATAGGCCGTCAACAGATTTAATGAAAAGTAACAAAAATTATCCTAAAAGGATGAAATTACAAAAATCAAAGGATTTATTTAATACCTTACGTATATATATTCTATTCGGTCACAAAATTAACAAAAAGAGTGATCTTTTAATCCCTAAGACCACTTTTAAATCTCAAATACCATAAACATTGGTGTATAATACACACTTTTATTGCTCATTTGAATGTCCTGCGTATTTTACACCGAAGCGTATTATCTACAGATTTTTTCCCATATTTTTAGACCCATTTTTGGCTCTGATTCGCTTTTTCATTTTGGCCTAAAAATGGTGCAGTACCAGTTTCGGCCGCTATGGGCGCTAATGCACCCTGTAGTCTGTTTACCTGCATACTGTACCTGGAGGTGTATCCTGGCACCATCTAGTGGCCATAAAAAAGACGGTCACGGTAGCGCGTATTATACACCGAAGCGTATTATCTACCGATTTTTCTAATTTATTTCCAAATATTGGCCAAAGCGTATTATACACCGGAGCGTATTATACACCGGTGTTTACGGTACATAAATGGAGTGGGCGTTTCGCCACCGCATTTCTATTTCATAAAAGGAACCCAAATACATTAAACAAACGACTCACCGTCGAGTGGTCGACACAAAACACAGAATACAATCCTCCGGCCGCGTTAATTTGGCTTGATACAGCGGGGTTCTTCCATGATTTATGAAGAGACCGAGCAAAAACCAGCTAGCCACAGCGTTAGCAGTTCAATAATGGCGGAGTTCACCTCTGACCCGGAAGATGTCAAGATGGAATAGTCCATGTTAGTAGGGGGATACATAAATCGACCGTTTTTTGTATTGCGTTTTTAATCATCATTTTCATTGTAACTATAATTATTTTTATGTTAAACGTACATTAACAAGCAGGAGCAATCTTAGGGATGTAGGTGACTGGCCGGGGCGGGGCCCCTGCTGATTGGGGGCCTAAGGCAACGGCCTTGTTCGCCTATATGGTAGATCCGCGTCTGCATCCCGTCCACGTCGAGGAACTGTGAGAGTGGTAAGAGCATGGGAGCTCTGGGCTGAGGCCAGGTGCGAGTTAGTTCTGTGAGGAAGTCCGGGAACACGGGCATCCTTTGCCTCATGGCGGCCTGCTGCTTTGAGTAAAAATAGTTTCCTACCAGCCTCGTGACCTGTTGGCGAGGCGGAGGCTCTGGCCATGGGATGTGCAGCGCGTCCGCTGCTCTGTGGCACAGGTCGAACAGAGCAGGGATGGAAAAGTCAGTTTCTGGGAGCACAGGTACCGGGGTCTGGGAGAGGTCTTCTCCCTGTTCCTCCAGTTCGACGTCTGCGTCCTCCGAGGAAAATTTGCCTGAGGCTGAAATCGAGATCTCGTCCTCGTTCATCATGCCTTGAGTGTCGAATTCGACTGTTAAATCCACCATAGGAGCCAGCACGTCAGGGTTGTCACCCCATTCGACTCGCGTGCTGTCGTGTAGAGCCATGTTCTCGAGCTCTGGCGTGGGAGTGAGGGGCTCAATGGTGTCCGCATCCGTTGGCACTGCTGGGGCGCCCATGGCCTTGACGACGAGGTCAACCCGGTGCCGCAGCACCGCATCCAGCATCTGGCTGCAGTGTGGGCAAAAGTCGGGCGCATCCAACGCTGTTTTTGAGTGTAACATTCCCAGGCAGACTGGACAGGCCTCGTGGGTGTCCGTCGCCGCGAGAGAGAAACCACATCCGCTAGGACAGGCGCGCAAAGTTGGGCTCGCCGTCCTGCTGGTTTTCCTTGGAAGTCTTGTCTTTCGCTTTCCTTTCTCCGGAGGCATGTCCGAGATAAGGCGTGTGAGTCCTTCCAGAATCCTTTTTCTTTTCATTTGTTTCGACGTCTCCTCCATCGTGTCCCTTTCGCTGGCTAGCCCGCTACGAATTAGCAGGGGTAGCGGTTGTGATGCAGTTAGCGCCGTCGAGCGAAGCAGTCTGTGGAGAGAGGAGAAGAAAATACTTCGGGGTTAGAGAAAATGTGCCGGACTAGCTTTCGCTAGTCCAGCAGTACGCAGGAATAATTCTCTGTGCGTTCTGTGTAGGGAGCAAGCTCACCTCTGGTTGAGCGATGAAGCAACAGAGAAGTCCCGCGAAGAGAGGTAGTTCAGGTTTAAGTGAGGTGAAGGGCAAAAAATAGGAAGATGGATGGGCGTTAGTCGCTTAAATACCCAGAGGGCGGGGCCTCTGGCGCGACGTTGACGCTCTAGCCGTAAAGGCGTGATTGTATTCCTTCAGGTAATCGCGCGGGGGCGCATTTCCCATAGCAAGTATGTTGCACCGAGTGACTGACTGATAAGGGAACCATATTTACTGAGTGATCAATGGCACACATTTTATAGCACTGAACCACACTTATCTATCTGCCAGCTGTTTATTGTTGGCTGTATTTTAGTCTGACGTTAAAAAAGTTATTAGTTTTAATTGTCGTCATGCATCTTTAAAAACGCTCATCACACACCCTTTAAAAAAGTTTTTTGTCGTTGATTTCCAACCTTGAGCTTGCTGCATTTGTTCTTCAGGCTGATTAATTGGTTTGACAAGAAGGAGTTTACAGGATGACAGTAAAACCCACACCATCAAGTAGGCAGTTCTTTTGCTGTTTCAAGATAAGCCTCACTTTGGTTTTGCCTTCATGTCGACGCCTCTGTAAACACACAGTTCAGCGGTGCTGCACTGTTTTCCAGGATCCTCCTAATCAAACAGACTGAAAATGAACCGTGGGCTGTTCTGATGAAGGTGGCAGCCGTGGGACAGCCCCGCACATTAACTGAAGCTCATTACAAGGACTCCGAAAAAGCAAGTGTGCTACTGAGGGGAGATCCAAAAGCAGGTTGGGGGTGGTTTTGCTGACTAAAAGAACTATTGTTGTCCCCTTCCTCCATATTCATTTTTATCATGACATCTGTTTAGCGTGTTCATAAATGACAAAGTGACTGATCTGGTTCCTCCCAAAAGAATTTCCCTGCGTCAGTGCTGATGTTGCAACAGAATAAAAACTGGCTCCAAAAATCATTGAAATTACTTCAAAAGATCATAAATAAAACAAATAAAGTTTTGATTCAGGTATGTCATCCTTCGTCAAAAAAGATTCAGCATGTGAGATCCTGTTTTTACGTTGAATCGGAACCAATCCCTGACACCCAAACTTTTTGGTTCTGGGTCTCAGGGTGAGAGATTTTCAAAATCCCCAGCATTGTTTCGCAGGAAAATGCAATTCACCTGAAGGCGGAAGTGTTTGCACATGCACACTTGCTTACAGTCACTCAAGTCAGTCATTTAAACGATTGTGATCACATCATTATCATAAGAATGTGTAACAATTTTACAATAAACACTAAAAAATCTGTAACCGTTTATGGAGACTGCTCACGTGTAAACTAGGCCAGAGTTAAAGCATCGCACAGTCGGATAAACCGGTGTTCCTGTTACTGTACTGTATTTGCAGAATATAAAAGCATCACAGATGTTCATTCATTCATTCATTCATTCATTCATTCAACCTTTATTTATACAGGCTAGCCTCGTTGAGTCACGGGGACTCATTTACAAGAGGGACCTGTCTCACTCACACCAAACAACCATCCACTCTCACACTCACACCTAGGGTCAATTTAGAGTCACCAATCAGCCTAACAAGCATGTTTTTTGGTCTGTGGGAGGAAACCGGAGTACCCGGAGGAAACCCACGCATGCACGGGGAGAACATGCAAACTCCACCCAGAAAGGCCCTGGACCGGGATTTGAACCGGCAACCTTCTCGCTGAGAGGCAGCAGCTCTACCAGTTGTGCCACCGTGCTGCCCAAGATGATCTGCCCAAGAGCAGATGTGAAATGGTAGTTTCAGAAAAATGTAGAGCATTTTATCTCCTTTGCCTTAATATCAACAGATATGTGCTGATGTTTGAGGATTACTGTTTAAACCTTTGAATTCACCATGTGGCTGGTCTCCTTTTTACTTTACTGGAAATCAAACTGGTTGAGCTGAAAACATAAAGATGAGCACTAAATACATAGACAGCATGAGAAAAAGCATCCTGGACTCACATTATGTGATTTCTTTTAACTATTAATGACGTCTTCTTTCTGGTTACATTCCTTCGGACATGTTCACAGGTTGTCTGGACGGTTTCTTTTTTTGTTGAGATGTTTTGTCCTTCATCCAAAGGACTTCTTCAGTCTGAGGAGCCACAAACAAACTCAGTCCCACCAGCAGCACACTCACATGCTGATCTGTTTTCTTGTTGCTGTGTTCATCTGTGTTCATCTGTGACCATCTGCTCATACAAACTCATGTTCGTGCTGCTGTTTATTCCCACTATATTAAGCTTAGTGTATTACTAGTTGATGTTTTTCTTAGTTAATTCTAGATGTTATTACTGTTTTTCTCTTGCATTTGTTGTTGGATGTAACTGGGACCCCGTGTACATAATCTCGTTTTCATCACATGTACCACATGCGGTGCAAATGACAATAAAGACTCTCTGACTCTGACATAGTGGACCAACCACTATCACCAGTAAACTGGTTGGTCCACTATGTGAGTGTACTGCTTGTGGGACTGAGTTTGTTTGTGGCTTCTTGGTCTGATTAAGTCCTTTGGATGAAGGACAAAACATCTCAAATTCAAGATCTTTTTTATTGAATTTTTCATTTTTTTTCTTCTTCAAACAACAACAACATTAACAAAAAAACACAACAGTCAATCTGAGTTACAACATGTACATTATAATCCACACCAAAGGAAAAAAAAATAGAAATAAAAAATAATAATAATAACATAGAAAATAATCCCTACCCAATCACTGCCAAAAGAAAAGGGAAAAAAATAAATAAAAGGTAAAATAGCCAAGAGACTGCATTAACCTGAATGAGTTGTGTTGTCAAAGAGACTGGAACAGATTCAGGAAAGGTCCCCAAACATTCTCAAATTTACCCTCTTTCTGTTGGAGTGTGAATCTGATTTTCTCCAGCTTTAAACAGGACATGATGTCAGCCAACCACTGAGCGTGAGTGGGTGGAGACGGTTCTTTCCACCTAAGCAAAATAGCTCGTCTGGCCAGGAGAGAGGTGAACGATATTACATGTTGTTGGTTTTTATTTAGGTTTGTCATGCCCTCTACAAGACCAAACAGAGCAATCAGTGGGTCAGGGTTCAGACGTGTATCTAGTACACGTGATAAAGTCTGAAAGATTTCCCGCCAATATTTGTTCAGAGATGGGCAAAACCAAAACATATGGGAGAGAGAGGCTTCAGCATGTTTGCATCTCACACAGTATGGGCTGACATCAGGATACATAGAGGACAATTTCAGTTTAGAGATGTGAGCTCTGTGCACCACTTTAAATTGTATTAGACAATGTCTAGCACAGAGAGAACTGGAGCTCACCAGTTTGAGTATGGAGGTCCAAGAGTCCTCTGAAATAGAGGAGCCGAGATCCTCTTCCCAAGCAGCTTTGATTTTATCTGAGGAAGCACGCTTCAAATCCAATAGTTTACTGTAAATGAATGAAATGGACTGTTTTTTATTTGGGTCTAGAGAAAGAATAGTGTCAACAATACTGCTATCAGTTGAAATGGAGAGGCTGGACAAATGAAGAGTAATAAAGTGCCGTATTTGGAGATACCTAAAAAAATTGGACTGGGGAAGACTAAATTTTTCACATAGTTGTTGAAATGAAGCTAAAGTGTTATTGAGAAACAAGTCATTGAAGCGTACTATACCCCTTCTTTGCCATTCTTTAAAAACAGAGTCCTGAGATGAGGGTTTGAAAAGTTGGTTAGACATAATAGGGCTATAGAGAGAGAAACTAGAGAAATCAAAATATTTACGAAATTGTGCCCAGATTTTTAGTGAGTGTTTTATAACTGGATTTATAACAGTTGTAAGTGGTGGAAGCGGGAATGAGGATCCCAAGAAAGCCACGGAGGACCATTTCCCAGAACACTGTGACTCCATCTCTACCCAGTCAGGGCTGTCAGGCCTGTTGTAATAGAATGACCAGAATGCTAGACAGTGCAAGTTTGCTGCCCAATAGTAAAAGCGGAAATTTGGAAGGGCAAGACCGCCTGCGGCCTTAGTTTTTTGGAGATATGTCTTATTTAAGCGTGGACGTTTTCCTTGCCACAGATATGATGAAATGATGGAATCTAACTGAACAAAGAATGAACCAGGGATAAAAACAGGAATATTTTGAAAGAGATATAAAAACTTAGGTAAAGTGACCATCTTGACTGAGTTAATACGGCCTATGAGGGAAGTGGAAAGCGGTGACCATCGGGATAATGCCTGCTTTGTCTGATTCAACAGAGAGACAAAATTTTCTTGATATAAATCCTTATACCTCCTCGTAACTGTAACACCCAGGTAAGAGAATTTTATCTTCTCAATTTTAAAAGGCCATTTACTAAAGTCAAGAGTCTGCGCCAGGGTATTGACAGGGAAAATTACACTTTTACTCAAGTTTAATTTGTAACCAGAATTTATTCCAAATTCCTCAAGTAATGATAAAACGGAAGGCAGCGTGTCAGTCGGATGAGAAATGAAAAGTAAAAGGTCATCAGCATAAAGGGAGACCTTGTGCTCCATATCGCCTCTCCAGATTCCTGAAATTGTGTCACAGGACCGCAAAGCAGTGGCAAGAGGTTCAATTGCCAGGTCAAAGAGCAAAGGGCTCAGTGGGCATCCCTGGCGAGTTCCTCGATGTAGACTGAATGGTTTCGATATCTGAGAGTTGGTACGAATGGTTGCGGTGGGATGTGAATAAATTAATTGCACCCATGTAATGAAATTGGGGCCAAAACCAAATTTGTCAAGAACATTAAACAAGTAGTCCCATTCAACCCGATCAAATGCTTTCTCCGCATCAAGGGAAATAACACACTCAGGAACAGTATCCGAAGGAGAATAAATAATGTCCAAAAGGCGTCTGATATTAAAAAAGGAGTGCCTGCCTTAACCTTTTAAACCGAAGGTATCGTCGGCGATACGTTTTCACAAGCTATTTTTACATTGCCGTAACTCTGCAACCGTTTGCGCTATCAGAAAAATTTAAACGGTGTTTGAAAGAAAAAAGAGTGCGCTTTTAGGCTGTTTTTGCTGGTATTACGGTAGTCACTCTCTCCCGGCTGCAAGCGCTGGGGAAAGCGAGGCTTTTGTCTTCAGCAGAACGGAATGCAGCGTGAGCAGGCAAACATGAGCAGCAGAGCAGAGATTCAGCAGAAACTATGTCAAACTAATGTTTTTCAAGGAATAAAAAGACAATAAGGAGATTCCTAGATGATTTGGAGAAGTTTCTTTTTGTTCTTCTGAAGAAAAAGCTGAAAAAACATTTGATCTAATAACTTTTTGAATTTTATTTCTGAATGAATGAGGCTCGCTTGTTACTTGTGGATAATAGTTTTTACTGGGTACACATAATAGGATGTATTTATAGTTTTATTTTATATTTTATGTTGTTTTTAGAATAGTTTATCAAGTCTATAAGATATTATAATCATCAGTTTGTACTTTGTCTGTGTAGAAGTGCACTATATGAAAGTCTCAATACAACAGCACCACACACCACATTGCTGTGACCAACTCATTCCTGATACAGTGTGTCACTATGAGAAGTAAGATGATGACCAGAGATTCCAGGAAGAGCTGGCAGCACACCTCCTAGGTGTTCCTCTTCGAAATGAGCCACAAAAAGGAACCTGTAGACCATCTCCAGCCCCATGCAGCAACGATCAGGCAATGTGTCTCAGAGAGCAAGCATGGGAAGGCGGCGCTGCAAGCACTGAATAAGAAAAGCACAGCCTGGAGGTGTGAGGCCTGTGATGTGGGCTTGTGCCTCAGCTGGAGAGAAACTGCTTCAGGGAATACAAACAAAGGCTCAGGACAATAATAAGAAATGGGGGAGGGGAAAAATCGCCTGTAAATAGTTAGAATTGTTAGTCTGTTTCTTGTTTGTAAAAATATGTGGGAATAAAAAAAACATTGTAAATGTGTTCTATAGTGTTGAAATTGTTAATTTGTGATGCAAAATCTGTACTTCATGTTCAAATGCAAATTTTTATTTGCATAAAATCACTAAAATATATTTTTGTTTTTTAGTGATATTAAACAGTTTTAATAGTGGTTTAGTATCAAGTATAATGTAAAACAATGCCAGATATTGAAAGTTCTACATATTCTGGAAAAATGTGCTGAAGCACTGGGCCATAGGACATTTTCTTCCTATTTTCTAGTGAAAAACAAGTAAAAAATGCCAGGCGGAAATTTGAGACTTAAGTGTAAAAGGGTTTTAATGAATCCAGTCTGGTCTTTTGATATGATGAAAGGAAGGATCTTTTCCAACCTTTGAGCAAGAACTTTGGCTAAAATTTTGGCGTCTGTATTTAAAAGGGAGATTGGTCGATAAGAGGAACAGTGAGTTGGGTCTTTTCCTTTCTTTGCAATGAGGGTAATGCAGGCCTCTAAGAAAGATTTCGGAAGGGATCCTTGGTCAAACGACTCTAAGAGAACCGATTGTAGGAGTGGGGAAAGTAATGGAGAAAATTTCTTACTGTACTGTACTAAAGTGTACTGCTTGTGGGACTGAGTTTGTTTGTGGCTTCTTGGTCTGATTAAGTCCTTTGGATGAAGGACAAAACATCTCAACAAAACAAACCATCCAGATGACCTGACTGAACTTTGTTGGATTTTCTACCTGGATTATTGAGCATGAACGCTGATGTTTTGAACCACTTTGGCTATGTCAGCACTTTGGTTGGCCCTGTCACTGTTTAAAGTGCTTTATAAATGAAATGGTATGGTATGGTATGGTTGCCTCAGAGGAGTTGACGGCGGTGATGGTGGAACCCAGAAACCATCTTATCACCAGCAAACTGGTTGGTCCACTATTGTGAGCATGCTGTTTGTGGGGACTGAGTTTGTTTGGGGCTTCTCGGATTGATGAAGTCCTTTGGATGAAGGATGAAACGTCTCAACAAAAAAATTAACTGTCCAGAAGACCTGACTGAACTTTGTTGAATTTTTTAAACTGGATAATTGAACATGGACTTTGATCCTAATATTTAGTTTTAATTTTCTGCTGAGATCCAATTATTTTGCATGTTGTTTACATGATAATTGAATAGTAATTGCCATCAGACTTGACCAAATTTGTAAGGCCTTTAATTATATATATATATATATATATATATATTTTAACAAATGTTCATATTTTACTTGTACAGGTGGTCACCTACTTACGAACGAGTTCCGTTCCTATGCACCATTCGTAAGTTGAAAATTCGTGAGTCGGGGACCACACGAGCCGCCACTGATACACGTATATGTACGTTAATGAACAGTTACCAAGTTACCAAGCACTTCGCCTACCTTAACACATCTACATAATTATAAAAAAAAAATACAGTCCAGGGCTGAAAAATAAAAATTTAATTTCTTACTTTGAGCTTGTCAAGCTTGTCTCGTCTGTTTGCATGTTAGCTCTTGCACGTCCGACCTCCGCAACTTCGTGCTCCTCCACGCGGTCCAAACTGTTTATAGGAAGGACTGTTATCTTGTTAACTCCATACATTTGGAGCCAGAAAAAGAGTTAATAACTTACTGGAAGCCGTTTCTCCGCAGTGTTCATCCAACAAGCTACGCCGCGTTAGCGTTAGCTCCTCCGCATTAGCATGTTAGGCCGCGCTGCGTTAGCATGTTAGACCCTCCAAAAAGGCTGCCACAGCTGTTTCTCCGCGTTTTAGCATGTTAGCTCAGTGTCCATCCAACATCTGAGGCTGCCAGGCAGACATCGAGACGAGTTCCGCCGCCTGTCGGCTCCGTGTCTCCGGTGAGAGTGATAGCATCCATCCTACAGCTAGGCTTGTTAGCATGTTATCTGTTGCTTCTCCGGCCTAGCTCGCTGTCTGCTGCTTCACAGCGTCGTTTTCCTTCGTCCATCCGTCACTCCACAAAACCGCCGTTAAGCTCCTGCTCATGTATCCGAGCACAGGAACCTCTAAACAGACACTGTCCGTCCGAACCCGGCTCTTGAGGCCGGAGCTATGTGGCTTAACAGCCGAACACCGCCGAACACCGCCGAACATTGCCGGACACTGCCGGAAATTGTGTAATCGGCTTCAAAATAATAATAATAATAATACTTTATTTATAAAGCCATTTAAAACAACCACAACACATGATATCAAGAACATTTAAACACACAAAAAATATATATATTTTTTGAAATTTCATATTTTTATTAATTATGATAACTTCGTAAAGTCGGAACTTCGTAAGTCGATGTCGTCGTAAGTCGGGGACCACCTGTATAATTAAGTTCTATTCAACATTTTTAGTGTGACATTGTGTGGTCTATAGAATAAACATGTTGTTTTTTTAATCCACATCCAGCTCCTGGTGAATAATTTCCCCTAAAGTATCATATTCCTCCAACTCTGACTTGGGGCGAATCCAAAACGGGTGGCTGACAAAAAAGAATCATCCATCATGGTTTCAGCTCCAGGGCTGCAGTAAACAAAGTCACACAGCTATTTTGGTTGTGGCACTCGGCATCTTGAAATATAGCTCAATAATCCCATTATCCTGGCTCACTGAGTTTGATTCCATTCAGTCACTCAGGTTTTGGGATGTTCCCCTTGTTCCTTTTGGATTACCGGTAGATGTAGTTGTTCTCTCTGTGTATTTTTGTCAGTATGCCTCGAGGTTAGTGTGCTGTTCTTAATGCCACTAAAGGTCATGTTTGATCATTCTCCAAACAAAGTTTTCCAGCAACGCCTGTGTTATTTCTGCACGGTTTCAGATCCTTAACAAGAGCCGTGTCTTTAATATTCTAATACATTTATAGATTAAAAGGGGGGTTTCCATCACCCGATTTGTCTTTTTCATCAAACCTATTTCCTATCTTAATCAAAATATTTACCCTTGGCGTTTAAAAGGAATGAAGGTAATTTGGAACTGAACTCAAAGCCTGGCGAGTTGTTTTAACACGAGCTTTTCATCTGAGCTGAACGTGTCTTTGTGAAACTTGGCCTGCTGTAAGTGCAAGTGTGTCAGATGATCCCCATTATGGGATTTCCCCGAGTCTTTATCAGCCTGCTCGGTCTGGCATCATTCTTTAGGGCTAATGTTTGTTTGGGTTTATGGGGAGCAAAAACAGAAATGGTGAAAGACAAGAGAGGAAGAGAAACGAGGAACAAGGGAAACAAAGGAAAGGAATGAATATTCACTGCTATGACATAAAGCACCTCAGGTTTGATTTGTTAGGATTTTTAAACACAAGAACTTTAAAGTCTTTTAACAGGTATGATTCTAGACTCAGCTTGAAATTAGGAGCTAATAAATCCTTGTGGGGTTGTTTTCAAAAGCCTCCCCACTCAGAAATGAACAGAGCACAAAGAGTTGCATTGAGATGTGTGGTAGACCTCAGGGTGCCTGCTCCTACAACTCCTATTCTGCAGCAGATTGACTGCAGCTCAGACATACTTGTAGTGGGAGGATTTTCAGTGTCTTGAAGGAAAGCAGCCTTCAGAGCTCGCAAGGCAAAAAGAGAAAAAAAAGGTTTGCATTGTGGTGCACATTGCACGCTCACATTGAAACCACTTGGCTGAAAGACATGGCGCAAAATACCAAGAAGCTGATATAAAAAGTCCCGTGTGAAAATGGCATTTGTAATATTTTTAAAATTTCTTGTGGTTTCACACTTTTCACTACATGTTCAAACAACCACTCGCTAGTTGAAAGCTGCATATTCCCCCACATGAGTCTGGTCATGTGTTGTGTTTTCACCTTGGAGTCATGTGGGATTTTCCTCTCTGGATCTAACATGACAGGGTTGGATTCTGGAAAAGGAGAAGTGGACAACACAACTCACACTCAGGGTTTCAGCTGCTTCACTCACATGCCTGCGGACTCATGGTTGTTGAAAAAGTCGATCAGCTGATGAAGATTGTGTGATGAGTAGGACAGTTTTAAAAAGATGTGGAAAAAGTGCTTCGTGACACCCAAGCAAAGTCAACCTAAAGAAAGACAAGCTTTAACTAAAGGTCTAGCAATTTTTCAATTAATTCCATGCCAGAGTGTTGGTAAAACCTTGAACATTTTTTCATACAATCTCATGTGACATCACAAGATTGTATGCTCAGAGTACCGGTATGTGTTGTAGAGTTGCATTCGGGCCCAGAAGATCTGACTCGACCCGTCCCCAGCCGGTAGCCGTAATTTCTGAACCCCACTCTGACCCGACAAATTAACAGTAATTACAGGTCCAAACTCAACCCCTGCAACATTTTTAATTAAGCTTTGACTGCTTATATAGTTATTAAAGGTCGGCGGACGCGCGGCTGAGTAAAGTGGGCAGAAGATCAGAGCTGAGGGGGCGTTTGTCCTTTCGTGGTCGTCAAAGTGCATTAAATCCCTGCTTCTGCCTGCATTCTGCCTGCATTCTGCCTGCACTCTGCATTACTAAGACACGGACCCTGCTCTGACATGTATGCTTTGGGACCTCACCTGTTTGGGTCATCGGCCGCATGCATTCGCTGAGTGCAGCGGCTGAACATCCATTTGGGCGATGGATCGCTTCCTGGCAGTATAGTCCCATCTGATGATTAACTAAGCTTTATTTTACCTGGCTGGTCAGCATGCTGTCAAATGGCCATATGCAGCTGGTGAATGTATGGAAAGCCATGTTGCCATATATTTGGATCGGCAGCCTTACATGTTCGCTGAGGCAATCAAAAGCCTGACACCAACCTGGCCCGCCCATCCAGCACATTATTACGGCCTGGCCCAAATTCAGGTCGGGCAAGGCCAGGCTTCAGGCCCAGGTTAGAAATGACAGCTCTAGTGTAGTGTGAAAAACTCTCAGCTTTTACTACATCAAATACCGTCATACAGTAATTGTAGCTGCGTTTGTCAAGTCTGTTTCTTTCAGAAGTTTAAAGAAAGTTTCTGTATTGACTTTCTTTGACAAAGCAGAAAGAACATGGAAATCAAATCATGGAAATAAACGCACAACTGCCATCAAAGCTGCAAAACGTAACTATTTCTTATCGCAGACCTCCAAAAATCTAAACGACCCTAAAAAATTCTGGAAAACCATCAAATCTCTCTCAGGCACCCCCCAATCATCTGACCTCCCATCACAACTTCTTGTTGATTCTGTTCCTGTGTCAAATAAGCACGAGATCCTGAACTGTTTCAACAAACATTTTGTTGCTTCTAGTTCATTATTTGACACAGTTACTAATGGAAAATCAGCCACTTCATCTAATAACCAAACTTCTACAATCAAATCCCTCCTACAAGTCAATCCTCAGTTAATCACACCTTCTCTTTTTCTCCGTTCTGTCAGTGAGGTAAATAAACTGTTAAAAGGTCTTGATCCTAAAAAATCTGCAGGACCAGATGAACTTCCACCTTATTTCTTAAGGCTGGCTGCTCATATCATCACAGTCCCTGTGACCCACATCTTTAATCTGTCCATAAGTCAAAACTCCATTCCGAATGCTTGGAAAACAGCCTTTGTTCTTCCTTTGCTAAAGGGAGGTGACCCCACCTCACTGAACAACTATCGACCAATGTCTAAACTCTGCATTTTAGCCAAGGTTCTAGAAAAACTGATAAAAAAAAACTGGACTCATTTAACATCTTACCTCTCCATCAATCTGGTTTCAGGAAACAACACAGCACAATGACTGCTTCACTGAAGGTTCTTAACGACGTTGTTGAAGCATTGGATGCCAAGGATTATTGTGCTGCACTTTTCTTAGACGTGTCTAAAGCTTTTGACACTGTGGATCATAACATCTTGTGTCATAAGCTCTCAGAAAATGGTTTTCAGATCACACCATTGGTTAGTTCTCTAACTATCTTTCAGATCGGAGGCAATGTGTTCAACATAATGGTGTTTCTTCCAGTTATTTAACAGTCAACAAAGGTTTATCACAAGGCTCAGTCTTAGGACCCACCTTCTTTACAATCTACATAGGTAATGTATGTCAGACCATCCCTGATGCATCCTTACATTTCTATGCTGATGACACAGTTGTTTATTGTCGAGCTAAAACAGTTGCTAAGGCTTTCCAGCTTTTGCAATCCACTTTTGACATCATCCATTCAGATTTGTTCCATCTCAAACTTGTCTTAAATGCTGATAAAATCAAAGGGATGTTTTTTTTTCAAACAAGATGTCGGTCCCAGCAGTTCTTCCTCTGATTTTATCCTCAAATGGTGTCCCTATTGAGTTTGTTGATTCCTATAAATACAAAGTATTTGGGTATCTTGGTCGACTCGCATCTTTCTTTTAAGCTCCATGTGGAAAACCTAGTAAAGAAACTGAAAGTTAAACTGGTTTTCTTTTTCAGAAACAGATCATGTCTAACACTGAATGCTAGGAAACGCCTTGTATCTGTGACTTTCCTTCCCTCCATTGATTACAGTGACATTATCTACATGAACACTCCTACAAGCACCCTACAGATACATACCATACCATACCATTTTATTTATAGAGCACTTAAAACAGCAACAAGGCCAACCAAGTGTTGTACAAACAGACAAAAAAAAAAAAAACAGGCAACACATGAGCAACATACAAATTGACTAAAATCAGAATATAGACAAAAAAGCACTGCAGATAATAAATATAACAACTAACCTGTGTGAAGCAAACAGGTTCAAACACAGATTAACTGGTGTTGAAAGCTATGGAATAGTAGTGGGGTTTTAAACTGGATTTGAAAACCAAGAGTGAGGGGGCCTGTCTGACAAGCAGAGGTAACTCGTTCCAAAGTCTTGGGCCTGCTACAGAGAAGGCCCTGTCACCTCTGCACTTAAGACGAGTTCCTGGAACTGTGAGGAGCAACTGGTCCGTTGAACTCAGAGAACGTGGTGGGACGTACGGCTGTAGCAAATCAGAGAGATGGTGAGGGCGAGACTGTTCAGCAATTTGTAGACACACAGGAGTATTTTGAACTGGATTCAAAGGTGAACTGTAGCCAGTGCAGGGAGGCCAAGACTGGTGTAATGTGCTCCCTTTTGCCTGTACTGGTTAAAAATCGGGCTTCTGCATTCTGGACTAGTTGTAGTCGTGCAATGGTGGTCTGACTGAAACCAAACAGGAGTGAATTGCAGTAATCAAGCCTAGATGTAATGAATGTGTGTATTACTGTCTCCAGGTTATTTTTGGATAATATGGGCTTCAGCTTAGACAGTCACCTCAGTTGGAAAAAAAACTGGATTTAACAATCAGGTTTACATGACTGTTGAGTTTCATGGAAGGATCCATTATCCCTCCCAGATTCGTGATTCTTTGTTTTTCTGACAGGGCTAGAGCAGAAAGGTCGATGCAGTGGTTCGTGATCGTGTTGTTGGGAGGGAACCACATGGCTTCAGACTTATTTTCATTGAAACTTAAGAAATTTAAAGCCATCCAGTCCCTGATATCAGTCAGGCAGTCGAGCAGAGGTTGAATAGAGCATGTACCATTGTGTCTTAGGGGGAAGTCAATTTGACAGTCATCAGCATAGAAGTGAATAGATATGTTGTGTTTCTGGAAAATAGCACCAAGTGGCAGCAGGTATAAAGAGAATAGGAGAGGGTCCAGGATGGACCCCTGCGGAACCCCCCATTTAAGCGTTGCCACCGCAGAACTAAAATATTTGATGAAAACACAAAATGATCTGTCAGCGTAGGATCTGAACCAATTGAGGGCTGACCCTGTGATGCCCACCTACTGTTCCAAACTAGCAATGATGATCTCATGGCTGATGGTGTCAAAAGCGGATGTAAGGTCCAATAGAACAAGCAGCATAGAATCACCAGTATCTATGGATAAGAAGATGTCATTAAAAACCTTCAGTAGGGCAGTTTCAGTGCTGTGGAGAGGTTTAAAGCCAGATTGGAATTACTCAAGGACAGCATGATCCTCTAGGAAGCACTTCAACTGGTACTCAACTATTTTTTCCAGAAATTTAGAAACAAATGGGAGTCTGGAGACAGGCCTGAAGTTTGATACGACTGAGGGGGGTCAAGGTTTTTTTTTTTTTCAGGAGAGGTTGAACAGCAGCATGTTTAAAGGTTTTTGGCACCACACCAGTGGATAAACTGCTATTCCCAATAGGAAGAATGGAAGGACCTAGAATAGAAAAAACCTCCTTTAGTAGCTGAGGGGGACCACATCAAAGGAGGGAACCAGATGGTTCCAGGTTGCACATGACATGCTCTAGAGAAGACAGAGAGATTGGTTCAAAATGGTCACATACAGCTACAGATTGAGGTGGGATGGATCATGATTTGGTGGGGAAATTAGAGGTCGGGCGGTCGCATTTTTTTTCTAAAAAGAAATGTAGGAAGTTCTCGCACAGCTCAGTCGAGGCTTCCAGAGGTGATGGTTCAGTGAGGTGAAGGTTTAGGGTAGAGAACAGGACTTGTGGATTGTGAAAGTTTGAGGCAATGATATCAGAAAACTATTTAGCTTTAGAAGCTTTTACTGCTTTCTGATAACAATGCCAACTCTCTTTTAGTATTTGAAAAGAGACCTGCAGCCTGTCTTTCCTTCATTTGCGCTCAGCCAAGAGTTTCGATTTTCTAGTTTTACCAGGAGCAACATGATCCAGAGCCTTTAAGCAGACAGAGTTGAACTGGGATGTCAGCTTCTCAGTGGTGGAGAGAAACAACGGGGGCTGAATTATAATTTCAGAGTCGTAAACATAGGTGAAACGTGCGGCA
>JBBPBX010015998.1:21681-38762 GCA_038048925.1 Garcialebias charrua | reverse complement strand
TATATACATATATATATATATATATAGTATATATATATATATATATATATATATATATATTTATTTATTCATTCATTCATTCAACCTTTATTTATACAGGCTAGCCTCGTTGAGTCACGGGGACTCATTTACAAGAGGGACCTGTCTCACTCACACCAAACAACCATCCACTCTCACACTCACACCTAGGGTCAATTTAGAGTCACCAATCAGCCTAACATGCATGTTTTTTGGTCTGTGGGAGGAAACCGGAGTACCCGGAGGAAACCCACGCATGCACGGGGAGAACATGCAAACTCCACCCAGAAAGGCCCCGGACCGGGATTTGAACCGGCAACCTTCTCGCTGAGAGGCAGCAGCTCTACCAGTTGTGCCACCGTGCTGCCCAATATATAAATATATATATATATATATATATATAATATATATATATATATATATATAAATAAACACAACACACACCTATATTATATATACAGTATAAATAAATATACACACACAGCATACATATAGGTGCGTGTGTTTATTTGCCAGTTATGAACGAAAATATTAGTATAATTTAATCACTGACTACATAAAATCATAACACTAAAAGCTGTCTCTTAAATCATACCTGGTGTTCTCGATCCTCTGGAGGATACAGAGTCTTTTTTCAGGTGGTTTCTCGTAGCCCAGCCACAAAGAAGGATGCAGGTTTTTCTTATCGGAGCATGTTCAACACACACTAGTTGCAGCCACAAATTCAGCTTCGTCTGATTATTCGTACAGCCACGAACAGCGCAACAGGTACCCGAGCTCCACAAGACATCTTCGTGACAATATTAGCTCGAAATAACAGAAAACAGAACTTTAACAGAACTTCAACGACGCGCACAGATAAACAAGTAAACAACGAGGAGCCAATGCAGAACTTCTACTTCCGGGGTCAAATGGAAGTAAGTCCCATTATCGCGTCTACAGTGACCCCCCCAGGAATAAGGTCTATACATCTACAGATCTATAGATGTCATGTGCCCCACGTTAGCATTGTTGTCCTGTAATAAAAAGCTTCGGCTCTTGTTTGTTTCACTGAACTCGGTCATTTCTGTCGATTCAGTTCTTTGTAGTTAAAGTTTCTTGTGTTTGCGTGTCCACACCTGCGAGACACACCTGCTTACTGGTGTGCCCGTGGTGAAAATACCTGTTTGTTCATGATCAGAGTCAGATTTATTTGTCATTCATGTGGTACATGTGGTGGAACGAGATGATGTACACAGGTCCCAGTTACAGATGAATGGCTCTCCGGGAAGCCCCAACCCTCAGGGAGGAATGTTTGAACTTTTCCAGACACCTGTGCACATTTTGACTTTAATGTTTAGAAAGTGAGCAGGTCTGTACGGCATGCGTCGGGTTTCTGAACGCTCCTCTATCTATGTTTTGGACCAGGATGAACTACAAGGACTACTCCATGGAGTCCAGACTGCACTTCAGGATCCACGCGGCGCTCAGCAGCCTGAAAGGATCTCCCGTCAGCACGCCTTGATCCTGCGAGAGCAGAACCGGCTCCGCGGCGTGCGTCGGTGCGTCGGGTCCAGGAGGTTCACCACCACCACCGGAGTCTTTAGTCAGTAGTTCACTCCTTTAGCTGCTCAGGAGGAGTCTTCTTTTGTCACGGGAGGTCTGGAGCTGATCCGCTCCAGATGTGTGGGACAGTCCAGAAGTTAAAGAACTTATTCTCCCGAGGACATGGGATGAAAATGTGTTTGCTCATAGAAGCTTTATTTATTTTATTTGATGTTTTTGAAGACACAACTCAGCCGTCGAACCAAAACAAGGATCCAACCAGATGAGTTGGTTCTTTGTGGGTTTTCTGTTTTTCTCCGTGTGAACGTGAAGCAACAATCTGAAGCAGATCGTCATCAAACGTTCATTTTGCAGCGCAGAATCAAAAACACTGAAATGTTTCAGTTAAATCTTTGACAAATGAGCGTTCAGGAACAGTTACTTATTCTACGCTTTATATTACGTTTGCCTTTTTAAGTTCCTACAGGTGCGTGGTGTGGCGTGTGCACGACGCTGTGCACAAACGGTCTGCTGCCTTCTCACCAGTCGTGGCTTAAACACGCTCATTCCAAGCTCACGCGCACGCTCTTGTGCACGTTGAAAGAGATTAAAAAAATGTCAGTTTTGCACATTTGTCGGCGTATGGAAGAACTCGTGCTGTCCGTACGTCAGGCGGCCATGTTGAGAAGCCAGGTGCACCCGTTCTTTGAGTCTCAGACACAGAGCTGGCAGCAGAGAGTTTGCACATATATAACAAAATGTAAACCTGGTGATCCACAGGGCTCTATACTCGGCACCCTATTCAAATGTAATCTTTATTTGCATAAAAAAGTACCTGTGGCTGCGTGAAGTTTGGGTTTTTGCACATTTGGTAGAGCTGACTTCTCAGCAGCACAAAGACCTCTCATACAAAGTTAAAATAATAAAACTGTGGTTCCTGAAACTGAAACATCTTAGCCGATTGCACAATACAGAGTTCTGTCTCGGATAAAAACGTCATTAAACTTGGTTGAATGCATTCTGCTGACTGTTGGGCTCGTTGATGGTTCGTTGATGGTGTGCTGTCGGTAACCTGGCACATCAGCAGCGTTTCATCAACCAGAGAGGGTTTGGGTCACCAGTTCCTGCTGCTGTTCTTTCACTGGTCGTGCATGGAAACGTTGGTGGACCAAAGCTTTAGATCATCTTGACTGCAGTCAGTAAAGATGATCTGCTGCTTGCTCGTCTTGTGAACAAGAAAAAGATCAAGTTCTATAATCCAGCAGGACTTGAGGCTCTTCTGAAGGTTCCTGGTGTAGTTTGGAAGGTGAACAGCAGAATTCATCAGTTACTTCGTGATTTTAGACAAAGCTCCGTCTGAGTGGTCGTCCATGTCGGGCAGCAGCTGGTCTTTCTTTAGGAAGTGAAGAAAGGTCCGGGCTGGTGTTGGCAGCTGGTTTCAGGAGGTCAACCATGAAATGAAGAAACAAACATTACATGTTCTCCAGAACAACAAGCTGCTCTGGTCCTTGCTGGTGATGTTCTCCAGAACAACAAGCTGCTCTGGTCCTTGCTGGTGATGTTCTCCAGAACAACAAGCTGCTCTGGTCCTTGCTGGTGATGTTCTCCAGAACAACAAGCTGCTCTGGTCCTTGCTGGTGATGTTCTCCACCAACGCAGCTCCGCCTGTGAGATCAAACGACCTCGTGGCTTCTCAACCCTCTCCAAAGACCGAGGCTCGTCTTAATCAAGATGTTCTTATTTTTCTACAACGATTGAACAAGGACGTGGCTTTTTTGTTATATTGAGACAAGACATTCAATATAATATAAAATATTGAGATCAAAGGCAGATTTATGGTTCATTATAAAATAAGCACAAAGTCTTTTGTCTAGACGAGGATGATGAAGTGATCAGTGGCTGACAGGAAGATGCAGAGCGAGACAGTTGGTCTCCGTCAAGTCCTTCATGTGTTTGTGCCTGTCCCCTAAAAGTTTGTCTGTCTCTGTGAGGTCTTCAGTTTACCTTCTGAACAACGAGTCAGAACCACAGAGTCCAGAGAGGCCCACTAGAGTTCTGGCAGTGGAAGCACCTGGAGAACTCACAGGGTTGTAGCTCACGTTGCCGAAACGCAGATTGTTGGCCGCCGCCATCAAAGGCAGCACATCTGTCTGTGTTGCCTGTTAGCAAAATATTTCAAGAAGCAGTTAAAGGATTTTACTGGAACTCAAAGTAATCCTTGCATCTGCAGCTGAACGTCAACATGTAGCAGATCTTTGATCTGCAGCGCAGTGTGGTAGTAGCTAAGAGTCATCTCCATCTCATACTCTGAGGGACAGCAGAAGGGCCAGATGTTTGGAAGGCAGCGAGCGATGTGCGTTCCTTTAAGAGGAGATGCTACTTTCATACAATCATGAACTTCTTTACGTTTTAAAAAGTTTGGACAACGAACAAAATCATTCCCAGCAGCAAAACAAGCGATGAAAGAACGTCTCCATGACGATTAGAAATAACTAAAGGAACAAAACGTTTTCTTGAGATCAATCTTTAACCCCCGAGCAGCTGAAGAGGTCCAGCTGTCAGGACCACAACCTGTCTGTCCAGAGGCGTCCGGGTCTGCGCAGTCCACCTGGACTGTGTGGACAAAACCATGTTCTCACATGTTATCACATGTTATCACATATAATGTTATCTCATGTTCTCACATGTTATCACATATAATGTTCTCACATGTTCTCATGTTCTCACATTTAATGATCTCTCATGTTCTCACATATAATGTTATCTCATGTTCTCACATTTAATGTTATCACATGTTCTCACATGTTATCACATGTTCTCACATTTAATGTTCTCACATAATTTTCTCACATGTTCTCACATATGTTATCTCATGTTCTCTAATGTTCTCATGTTCTCATGTTATCGAATATTCTCTAATCTTATATTTTCTAATGTTCTCTCATGTTCTCTAATATTCTCTGTTCTCATGTTCTCCCATATTCTCATGTTATCTAAATTTCTCTAATGTTATCATGTTTTCTCATGTTCTCTAATGTTCTCATGTTCTCACCCGTTGTCTCACATTCTCTCATGTTCTCTAATATTCTCTAATGTTCTCATGTTCGCTAAAGTTCTCATTATCTCTCATGTTCGCTCATGTTCTCATGTGTTCTCATGTTCTCTAATGTTCTCATGTTCTCTCATGTTCTCATGTTATCTCATGTTCTCATGTTATCGAATATTCTCTAATGTTATGTTTTCTCGTGTTCTCTAATTGTCTCTAATGTTCTCATGTTCTCTCATTGTCTCTCATGTTTGCTCATGTTCTCATGTGTTCTCACATGTTCTCATGTTCTAATGTTCTCATGTTCTCTCATGTTCTCATGTTATTGAATATTCTCTGTTATGTTTTCTCATGTTCTCTAATTGTCTCATGTTCTCTAATGTTCTCTCATGTTCTCTAATGTTCTCTCATGTTCTCTATATTCTCTGTTCTCATGTTCTCCCATATTCTCGTGTTATCTAATTTTCTCTATTGTTATCATGTTTTCTCATGTTCTCTACTGTTCTCGTGTTCTCACCCGTTGTCTCACAATTCACATTCTCTCATGTTCTCTAATATTCTCTAATGTTCTCATGTTCTCTGAAGTTCTCATGTTCTCTCATTGTCTCTCATGCTCGCTCATGTTTTCATGTGTTCTCTAATGTTCTCACATGTTCTCATGTTAGAGTCATGTTCTCATGTTATCGAATATTCTCTGTTATGTTTTCTCGTGTTCTCTAATTGTCTCTAATGTTCTCATGTTCTCTCATTGTCTCTCATGTTTGCTCATGTTCTCATGTGTTCTCACATGTTCTCATGTTCTAATGTTCTCATGTTCTCTCATGTTCTCATGTTATTGAATATTCTCTAATGTTATGTTTTCTCATGTTCTCTAATTGTCTCATGTTCTCTAATGTTCTCTCATGTTCTCTAATGTTCTCTCATGTTCTCTATATTCTCTGTTCTCATGTTCTCCCATATTCTCGTGTTATCTAATTTTCTCTAATGTTATCATGTTTTCTCATGTTCTCTACTGTTCTCGTGTTCTCACCCGTTGTCTCACAATTCACATTCTCTCATGTTCTCTAATATTCTCTAATGTTCTCATGTTCTCTGAAGTTCTCATGTTCTCTCATTGTCTCTCATGCTCGCTCATGTTTTCATGTGTTCTCTAATGTTCTCACATGTTCTCATGTTCTCTAATGTTCTCATGTTCTCTAATATTCTCTAATGTTCTCATCTTCTCTAACATTCTCATGTTCTCACATGTTCTCTAATGTTCTCTAATGTTCTAATTTTCTCTCATGTTATCATGTTCTCACATGTTCTCTAATGTTCTCATGTTCTCACATGTTCTCTAATGTTCTAATTTTCTCTCATGTTCTCATGGTTGTGATGTTTTCCAGATATGAGACATTGTTGTACGCTGTGAGACATTGTTGTACGCTGTGAGACATTGCTGTGAGACATTGTTGTACGCTGTGAGACATTGTTGTACGCTGTGAGACATTGTTGTACGCTGTGAGACATTGTTGTACGCTGTGAGACATTGTTGTACGCTGTGAGACATTGTTGTACGCTGTGAGACATTGTTGTACGCTGTGTGCGTCTCAGCAGCAGAACAATATAGATGCTTTATGTTCAGGCAGTGATTTTGTGGTGCAATAAAATGAAAACAGGATTATTGTGTGTTTTTCCTTCTCCTGCTCGTTGTGTGTTTGTGTGTGTTTGTGTCGTTGCGTCTCACGTTTCAGGTTCCTTAGAGCAGCAAACTTTAACTATAAAACCGGTTCTTTTTTTTACCAATAATTCAGGTTTTTGGAAGATTTTACATTAAAACTAGGACAAAGTTTCCTTTGGTCCATTAAAAAAAAAAAAAACTTTTACTTGAAGCAACGAGTGTCATGTGACTGATCCTCTTAAACTTCTTTTTCATCTTAATCTTTACAGGAAATTAAAGTTAAAATAGGGTTGTTGTCAGATTACCTTTCTTCTTTCCGGACAAATTTAGGACAAGGAAACAATTGTTCTTGTTTAGTTTCCAGACTGTTAATGGTAATAAAACTCAAACTTGGAAAAAAGAAAAAAAAATCAGAATATTTTCTTTTTAGAGTTAGAAAAACAAATCTGACACATTTTAGCTTCTAATACAGTCACGGTTTTGGCACATATAAAAAGTCAAACTATTTTAATATTAACCATTATTTAACCTTTGCTTCACCTTTATTTAACCTTTGTTAAACCTTTGTGTAACCTTTATTTAACCTTTGTGTAACCTTTATTTAACCAGCCAAATCCCATTGAGATCACAGATCTCGTTTGCAAGGGAGTCCTGGGCCTGAAGGCAGACTAACGTATGTTTTATTCTGTGGGAGGAAACAAAGATTACTTGTGTAACTACGGTTCTATGAATCCCGGATGACCGCCAGAGGGCGGTGCTGAAAGCTCTTCGCTTCGCGCATGCGCTGTTTGAATAGTAATGTCAAAAAAGTCACACACATGTGTGACACGGTTGACCAATCAGAGGCTATATAGCCTGGCATCATCCGTGGCTCTGCTCCTACAGAATCTTCTCGTGGAAAGCAAGGATTCTGAGTGACAGAGAAGCTCTGGCAGTCATCTGGGATTCATAGAACCGTAGTTAGATATGTAACTTTCGTTCGATTTTATCCCTACTGACCACCAGAGGGCAGTGCTGAAAGCACTGAATGACGAATACCAACAATGTCACAAGAAATCCTGAGCACATACCTCACTGAGTAGGCCCAGAGGTCCCTTGCAGAAGAACCTAGCCCAGGGGATGAGGGGTGGCCACGTTAACTCTGGAAAGTCTGGTGAACGTGATTGAGGAAGCCCATGATGTGGCAGCACATATTGCTTCCAGCGGAACCCCTCTCAGGGCAGCCCAGGAAGCAGACATGCTCCTGGTAGAAGGAGCCTTCACGCCAACCGGCAGGGGGCCATGCCCTGCTGCATAGGCGTGGCAGATGACAACCACAATCCAGTGGGAGAGGGGCTGCTTGGAAAGAGGATAGCTCAACCTAGGGCCTCTGTAACACACAAACATCTGGTCCGAACTTCGTATAACGGCAGTAGCTGCAATGTATGCCTCCAGTGCTCTCACTGGGCACAATAGTCCAGACCCCTCACCAGGTGTAGGCTGAAAACGAGCCAGCCTTAACGGTTGGTTACAGTAAGAGCGAAATAACACCTTTGGCACAAATGCAGTGTTCGGCCACAAGGTAACATCAGAGCCCTCAGGGTTGACAGAGAGCATGTAGCTCACCCACCCTCTTTGCTGAGGCAATAGCCAGTAGAAAGGTTGTCTTGCATGAAAGCCACTTGAGGTCCGCCTGCGTCAGAGGTTCAAACGGAGGGCGGCACAGAGCATTGAGAACCAAGGGCAGGTCCCAACTTGGTGCTTGTGTAGCTGTCGGCAGGTGCAAACTACGTCTCCACGCAGAAAGAGACTAGATTATGGCTTTCCACCGTATGGCCATTGATACCAGCGTGATTAGATGACATTGCCGCTACATAGACCTTAAGCATCGAAGGAGAGCGACCCTTACCAAGGAGAGACTGGAGAAACTCCAGAATGGTGGGTACTGTACAGGAGAGTGGATCTTCATTGTGATCAGAACACCATTGGGAAAACAGACATCACCTGTTTTCGTACTGCTGACGAGTAGAGGGTGCCCTGGCACCCAAGATGGTGCGCTTTAACGGGGCTCGAAACACCAGTCAGTTGCTGTCCTGGCCTTGCAGTGGCCACACCCACAACTGAAGACGTTGAGGATGGGGGTGCCATAGCTGACCCCCCACCTCAGACAGCAAGTCCCTCCTGGTTGGAAGATGCCATAGGACGTCCTGACATAGACTCCGTAGCAGTGGGAACCATGGTCGTGCTGGCCAATATGTGGCAACCAGTAGCATCTTGTGGCCCTCCTCGAGGACTCTGTGAAGGTCCCAAAAAAGTTGTCTGGTCTTCTGGACATAAAAAACAGAGGACCAGACTTAACTTTTTGGGATTTTTCTACCTGGATTATTGAGCATGTATCAGGAGACCGTGAAGGGTTGGCCAAATCAGAGAAAGGGGTGGAAAGGCATATAGAAGGACCTTAGGCCAAGGATGAGCCAACATGTCCTGGTCCAGCGTACCCGATGTCCCCGTAAGAGAGTACCATAGGGGACACTGAGTTGACTATTCCATCGCTAACAGGTCCACCTCCACTTGACCAAAACGGTCCCAGATCATCCACACTATGTCGCTGTGAAGGGACCACTCTCCCGGAGCAGACCCTTGGTAGGAGAGAAAATCTGCAACCTGATTGTGTCCTCCTGGTAAGTATGCCACCAACACTATTTATTGTGGGAGTGGTGTGCTACTGACGTCAACTCGGGATGTTGTGAATCGGTTGGCAGAATACTTCAAAGACCTCCTCAATCCCACTGGCACATCCTCCACTGAGGTAGCGGAGTCTGGAGACTTTAGGTCGGGCTCTCCAATCTCTGGTGCTAAGGTCACTGAGGTGGTTAAAAAGCTCCTTGGTGGCAGGGCTCCAGGGATGGATGAGATTCACCCCGAGTTCCTTAAGGCTCTGGATGTTGTGGGGTTGTGTTGGCTTACACACAACTGCAATATTGTGTGGACATCAAGGACAGTTCCCTTGGATTGGTAGACTGGGGTGGTGGTTCCCCTATTCAAAAAGGGGGACCGTAGAGTGTATTCCAATTACAGGGGGATCACACTCTTAAGCCTCCCTAGTAAGGTCTATTTGGGGGTTCTGGAGAGGAGGGTCTGTTGGATAGTCGAACCTCGGATTCAGGAGGGGGAGTGTGGTTTTTGTCCTGGTCGTGGAACACTGGACCAGCTCTACACCCTCAGCAGGGTCCTGGAGGGTACGTGGGAGTTTGCCCAACCAGTCTACATGTGCTTTGAGGACTTGGAGAAGGCGTTCGACAGCATCTCTCAGGAAGCCCTGTGGGGGGTACTCAGGGAGTGTGGGGTACCAGGCTCATTGATACGGGCTGTTAGGTCTCTGTACGACCGGTGTCAGAGCTTAGTCCGCATTGCCGGCAGTAAGTCTGGCTTGTTCCTAGTGAGATTTGGATGCCGACAAAGTTGCCCTTTGTCACCGATTCTGTTCATAACTTTGATGATGTGGCTTTATCAGGTCGTGATCTACAGCTTTCACTGGAACGGTTTGCAACAGAGTGTGACGCGGCCGAGATGAGGATCAGCTCCTCCAAATCCAAGGCCATGGTCTTGAGCCAGAAAAGGATAGAGTGCCCTCTCCGGGTCGGGGAGGAGGTCCTGCCCACAAGTGGAGGAGTTTAAGTATCCTGGGGTTTTGTTCACAAATAAAGGAAAAATGGAGCATGAGATCTATAGGCGGATAGGTGCAACGTCAGCAGTGAAACGGGCGCTGTACCGGTCTGTCGTGGTAAAGAGAGAGCTGAGTCAAAAGGCGAAACTCTCAATTTACAAGTCGATTTACATTCCTACCCTCATCTATGGACATGAGCTTTGGGTTATGACTGAAAGAATGAGATCTAAGATACAAGCGGCTGAAATGAGTTTTCTCCGCAGGGTGTCTGGACTCTCCCTTAGAGATGGGGTGAGAAGCTCAGTCATCTGGAAGGGACTCTGAGTAGAGCCGCTGCTTCTCCACATCGAGAGGAGCCAGTTGAGGTGGCTCGGGCATCTGGTTAGGATGCCTCCTGGACGCCTCCCTGGTGAGGTGTTCCGGGCATGTCCCACCGGGAGGAGACCCAGAGGAAGACCCAGGACACGCTGGAGGGACTATGTTTCTCGGCTGGCCTGGGAACGCCTTGGGATTCCCCCAGAGGAGCTGCTTCAAGTGGTTGGGGAGAGGGAAGTCTTGGCCTCCCTACTTAGGCTGCTACCCCCGCGACCCGACCCCGGATAAGTGGAAGAGAATGGCTGGATGGATGGATGGATGGATGGGTGATATGTGAGGCTATCGTCCGAACTGTATCCGGTAACCATGGGCTAGAGTGGCAAACATCCAAGGGTCCGTGGCATGAGCAGCTTGTGGGAAAAATATCAGACCGTCAGCCTGGTGGCATCACTGTCTCCCTCCACGGCCCTGGTCCGAACCTGCACAACTGGTTGGCGGACCGACTCGCAAAAGCCCCAGTTGGATCTATGCTTACCCTCACGAGGATAAAGACCACTTAGGCGATCACGACCCAGAGGCGGCGGCCGAATACTCTGATCAGCCGACAGGCACCTTAGATGCCAAAGAGGTGGAGGGGGCATTGCCTTGCTAAAGCTTGAAAGTTGCTGCCTCATCTGTCATGCCTGGATGGTCCGTTCCAGCGCTTCCAAGGCAGCCAAACCCAATAACTCCTCCAGCACCACCAGGTCATCACGGAGGGTTCTACGAGATGGTCCAAACAGAGCTGACTGCGCCAACCAGACCTGTCTGCGAGCCTGAACCAAGAAGGACATCACACGCCCATGGTCCTGCGTCATCAGTGCAAAGGCCTGAAGCGCCACATCGCTTAAGCTCATTGCCATTGTCACACCACTAGTGCCTTGAAGGGATGCAGAAAGGGCAAACTGAAGGTGTGCCATGGAATTGCAGAGGCGGCCATCACGCGCTCCGACTTTATAAGCTCTGCAGAGGAACTCATCTGTGACACGACACTGAGGTCATGGGCACCGGACCTCCCTGCGCAAAATCTCTTCTGGTTCCACAATGAGCGAGGCGACAGCAAGTTCGATCGCCGGCATGCAATCCAGGCCCATCGCAGCCGGCTCATGCATGGCCGCCAACGCTCAGCCATCCGCCGAGAGGTGCGCAAAGAGCTTTGAGTCCCGCCAACAACCATGTAACTCCCTCAGGTACTCCTCTGATGGAGGGACGGAAAAGGGAGGAGGGGTCCGTCTGCACCTGAAGAATGCACTTCCAGGGATGGACTCCTCTGGTTGTGGGATCTCCAGCTACAGTTCTCAGGACCATATGCATGACGTCCTGCATCGACTTGTCACCTGACACACTATCTGTGGTCTGGGACGAAGCAAATGAACCAGTCTCTAACATGTGAGATGACTGTTCCTTCTCCACACCTAGAAAGTGAGAGGCAGAGGAAGCCAAGGATAACATATCCTCTTCCACAGCCAGCTCAGGCATGGGTGGGGAGGAGAGTCTGGTTGCTGCATCTGGCTTGGCCCCTGGTTGGTGTGTGCTTGAAAAAGGGACTTCATCTTTGCAAATTCTGCAGGCAGTTGCTCCACTCTTGTGGAGAGACCCTGACCAGACTAGCCTCACCTCTTTCTAGGAGGGGCCACAGAGGTTGTGGCCTCGGCCTGGCACTTTGAATGCTTAAGTGGGACCTCCTTCCCAGAAGGCGGGGGTTCACTGCCAAGCTTGGGGCGAAACTGGGCCAGCCGAGCCACCCTCACAGAACGAGGCATGAAGCTGCAGTTCATACAGGGGTTCTCTGATAGGGCCTCCAATAGGTGGTTTTGTCCAAGGTAGGACACAGGTCGTGACCGTCATCCACCTGGAGCATGGCCCCACAACCCATGCAGCAGTGGGAGCCATCCATGCTTAGTAAAGAATTTGCAATTCAGCAAAGGGGCTGGCACCACCAGCTATGTCCAGGATTCAAAGCCTGTATGAACATGGTAAAAGACAACTGGGAGAGGGGGTGCTAACGCTTGCCTTCAGCAATTAAAAACAAGGTCAGAACTAGTAAGCTGAGTTCATCCTGACCGTCATGATGCTGGTTAAAAAAATGATATGGGAGGGCACAACGCCAGCCTCACCAATAGAAAACAAGGCCAAACTGAGAGAGGCTAGCATCACTAGTAGGGATGCACCGATCCACATTTTTCACTTCCGATCCGATACAGATACTGTAAAACTGGGTATCGATCGATACCGATACTTTTCCGATCCGATACCATTCAGGTGCCTTATGAGGCTGTAATAAATTATTACAGCCTCAGCCACTAATATCCACTTTAAAGCAAGGAATAAAAAAACACGTTTTGTGTTAGCAGGATTTAATTGTAACTAAGAAACTTATCCAACATTAATAAAACTTACCTCAAGTTGCCTTTTTGGGCATGCATAAATATACAGTATTTGTATACACTGTACTTAGAGAGAAGATTAATCTTCTCTTGGCTGTGCAAATTCTGCTAACACAAAACGTGTAACTAACTACCGGTACTTTTAAGTACTGTAGTTACTTTCACCCAGTCTCTTTTTCATCACATGCTTCCAAAAGTCAACAATTATGTTTGTATTCTGCATCTGTCTGTTAGCAAAATATCTTATGAACAACTGAACAGATTTTGTTTAAACTTTCAAGAAATAATCACTGAAGGGCTCTCTACGACTGGTTGACTTTTAAAGTACATCCAGTTTAAGATGGCTGCCACAGCCAACTGAAAACAACACAAAATTGACTACAACTCAGTCAATTTGACAAAAAATCTAGATGAAATGTGGTGCGGTAGTAGCTGAGACTCATTCCCAAAGCATATTCAAGGGACTAGTAGAATGCATAAGATCTTTCTTTAAAATTATAACGTTATTTATTTGGAATCAATGGTGCCGTCTGTTAGCAAAATATCTCATGACCCGCTGGACAGATTTTGATTAAACTTTCAAGAGATAATCACTGAAGGGCTCTCTACGACTGGTTGACTTTTAAAGTACATCCAGTTTAAGATGGCTGCCACAGCTCAGCCTTTTGTTTTTCATAATCCCACAGAGCTTTGGAGACATTTACAAGACATTCAAAAATATGCCTCACCTGTCCAACAGCATACAGGGGTTCACTTTGGATGTCATGGAATCACCTGCTGACAGCTTGGAGGAGGCTGCTTCTCAAAGTTTTGATGCCACTGTCCACACTGTTATCAGCGAGCAGCTGTTTAAAATGGTGACGGCTGGGATCAAATCAGCTGCAGAGGAGCTCGCTGAGCTGATTTCTCTGGTTAACTCCTCAAAGGGTTCCAGCAAAGTCACAATCTTTTCCAGCAAACCCCACAGGTTGGCTGACAGTGTTCCTGACAAGTTGTTTAGCAGTTTCTGGGTTATCCCTTTAGCTTTCACGTTGTCCAGCGGAAGTTTACCTTGCTGTTGAAACGAGTCCAGAAGTGATTTCTGTCGGCTCCGTTTGTCTTTCTCCCGCCGGGCTAAACAATCGTCATGCTCTTTACTGTGGTCTTTTTCAAATGTTTCATCACGTTTGTGGTATTATATGACGCGACGGAGCTTCCTCCTCTCTGGACAGCGGCTCTGCAGACACGCACGCGGCTCTGCAGACACGTACACGTCGCTGCTGTCTTGCTTTGCGGTGCTTCAAGAGTAAAACACATCCACACAGCAGACATGTTCGCGGACATGCAAAAATCAATAAACTCTGACCGACTCTGATGCCAAGATGAAAAGTTGGTTAGCCGTTAGCCACAGTCCTCCAGTCCTCTCTGTGTTTACTCACGTTTTACCTGGCTGCAAGGGGCAAACTAGGAAATGGATTTCCTGAATGTGAGGCGGGTCTTACTACTCTGGGCTCATAAAACACGCCTCCGTTCAGGAAATCCATTCCATAGTTTGAAGACAACTGCAGTGTATCATGGATCGGAAAGATGGCAGTCTCTGCTCTGAAAATCCGATATGTAAACAAGGCTGGTATCGGATACCAATACCGATACTGGATCGGATCTGCCCCATCCCTAATCACTAGCTCAGTCCGACCGTTTATAAGGTTGTCTAAAAAATGCTTTGGGAGAGGGTGCACAACGCTAACCTTCACCAATAGAACGCAAGGCCAAAAAACTCAGCGAGGCTTTCAGCGTTAGCCCATCCAACCGTAAATGAAGTTTAATTTCATTTCATTTCATTTATTCATTTATATAGCACTTTACACAACCACGGTGGTGGTGACCAAAGTGCTTAACAAAAAACAGTGCAATACTTAAAAATACAGATTTTTAAAAAAGTTGGTGGAAAAAATAATAAGAGGGTGTGTGAACGCTCGCCCTCCAACTTAGAGAACAAGACCAGAACACAGCTGGCTATGTAAATAAACTTCGAAGCGCAATCCAACCCAACTACGGGGTTGGAAGCTGCCTGATAAAATGGACGGTGCCGCAACCAATGGCAACAGAAGTATTACTCACGCATTGAAACTCACACACGCGATAGCCCTTCCAAGAGCGGACGAAGCCTTTAGTCAAGGCAAAAGTAAAGACTACTCGCGTGTCAAATCTCACACGGTAGCCTCCTCACAAGGCAGACTGAGCCGCCACAAGCGGACGGCACCGCAAAATAAGCAAAAGACTACTCACCATTGTTGAATCACACACAGTACTCAAACGCTGTGGTTGGGAGAGGGGCGAAAGCCACCGCAGCCCCAATGAAATACCTTGACGAAGGTTAAAATGTTGTGGCCCTCGGAGGGCAAACACGTTGCTCCGGCCAACAGGTGGTCAGTCGGGCCGCCGCCGACGGTGGAAAAAAATCCAAAGGCCTGAAGCCTTGGACTGACCAGCGCACGAGAAGAAAAAGGAGCAGAGCCACGGATGACGCCAGGCTAATAGCCTCTGATTGGTCATCTGTGTCACACACGTATGTGACTTTTCTGATATTATTACTCGAACAACGCATGCGCGAAGGGAACATTCTGTGCTTTCAGCACCACTCTCTGGCGATCAGGAGGGATGAAATAGAACCGGAGTACCTGGAGAAAACGCACACAGCATGGAGAGAACATGCAAGCTCCATACAGAAAGACCCCAGGTCCAACCGGGGATTGAACCCAGGATCTTCTTGCTGTGAGGTAACCCAAACCACTGATCCATCATGCTGCCAAACCATTGATAATTCTATTTTATTAGTAGTATTGACCAAACTATTGACATAAATGACGTGTTTCTATTACAGACTGTATTTTGTGTAAATATTGGTTTTTAAGGTGGAAAAGTTTTAACGTACTTTAATGTTAGCATGCCATGTGCTGCGTTACAGAGACATAGCTGCAGCCTATCTATGGTATAATCCAGCTCCTCCCACAGTGTCCAGTTGGTCTCACTACCCTCGTTGGGTTCTGACACCTTGTCTTCTGTTCTCACTGCCTTCACGTTCAAACCAAACCCACAGTAGCAACGTGAACATCGGTCTCTTCCAGGGTTCTGCTTGTGGAACGAGCGATGAGTAGAAAATGTCGGGTCTTGTATCGGTTGACATCGTGAGACTGGACAGTGGACACAGAACGCAACCGTAAACACTGTGCACACATCGGTGGTACTTTCACATCAACAAACTATACGCATCAGCAAGCGCATGGCATCGTCATCTTCATTTTTACAAGAAACGTCTGAAAGAACACGAAGCCACAAACATGAGCTCCACAGTAAGAAAGACGAGCAATGGAAACAACTGTTGCAGTAAAACGCACCACAAGTCTGCCACAGTACAGTGGTGGTAGAGTTAGCAGCACTTTGTCTAGTATTATTTTAGGGTAACTGCTATAAAACTTGTGGATTATGACATAAATTTGATGTTGCAAAGTTATTTATGATGCAAAGTTTTAAGGTGACCAATCACACAACCTGGCCTTGATGGAGAAAGCAGGGTGTCCAGATATCACAACAACGCCTTTCACTGATCCTCTCTCTCAGTGTTGAACATCCAGTCCTGGTCCTGGAGGGTCCCTGTCCTGCATACTTTACCTGTTCTTGATTCAACGGTTGAGTCCCCTCTTCATGGTCTGCCGACGACTGTCAGTCACCCTACAATGCAGATCAGGTGTGCTGGGACGGAGAAGCATCTAAAGCGTGCAGGACAGTGGCCCTCCAGGACCAGGACTGGACGGACACCCCTGCACCCTGCAGAGGATCGGAAACGTACAAGGCGGCGCTGCGATGGTATTACAGCTACACATCTCCGTGCACTGCAGAAACACAAGGAGACGTATACGAAACAGTTGGGATGCCACAAACTCTGTGTAGAAACAAAGTGCAGCAGGTGCAGAGCGCTGCAGGAGCCACACCAGTTAAAGGTTATTACCTGCTTCTCCTTACTACATTTGAAAATGACGGAAACATTAAAAAGTTGAGAGTAGCATCCTCTGTGAAGAAAACCAGATGAAAACTCGCGTCAGTCCATAAACTTTGTCGTGACTTTAATTTGCAGCTTTTATTTATTATCAGCTGCGCTAAAAGCTATATATATATAAATGGTAAATGGAGCTTATTTATATAGCGCTTTCCAGCCCCCTGTGAGGAGCCCCAAAGCGCTTTACAATACCAACCATCCACCCATTCATTCAGACATTCATACACCGGTAGTGGTAGCCTGCCTTGCAAGGCGCCATCCAGACCTACCGGGAGCAACTCGGGGTTAAGTGTCTTGCCCAGGGACACAACGACACATGGTGGGCGGATGCGGGATTCGAACCTCCAACCTTCCGATCAGGGGTCGACTGCCATTACCACTACACCACGGCCATATATATATATATATAT
>JBBPBX010015998.1:0-13233 GCA_038048925.1 Garcialebias charrua | reverse complement strand
GGTGTAAAAATAAGAACATCTGGTGTCAAACTAATCCCAAAGTCTTCTGACTCGCTGTGGCGACCCCTGAAGAAGGAAAAAAAAAAAGATACTGTAATAAGTTAACTCATTGAGCTACATAAGTTTTTATCAAATCCAGTTTATATGTTTGTGGTTTCTACAACATGTTCTTTTAGTTGAACAGATGTTGTTCCACCTGCCCCTTTGGTTTCTCACTCATCTAACTTTAGACAGAGACCTTTTGGTTTAATCATGAAAACATGTGTCATCTCATGACATATCTGACAGTGTTAGTGACTCTCAGCTACTAACACACTACATTTGTTTTCATTCAACCTTTATTTAGTCATGTTAATCCCATTGAGCCTCGAGGACTCATTTACAAGAGACACCTGTCTACAAACTAAAGAATGATGACAACAGCAACAGTAGATTTTTCTTGAACAATCAACAATAGACAAACATAAAAGAGGCATATAGATTTTTTTAACAAGTTAAAAAATATGTCAAAGTAGCAAAACACATTACTGTATAAAGCAAATGTATAAAAGTAAAAACAGGAACATGTCTGCATTGGTTTTTGCCAGGAGTCCAACAGATTCTTAAAACCATTTAGAGAGGTCAAGGTCTTCTGATGTTTTTGTAAGATATTCCAGGAAGCAGGAGTGGAGTAGCTCATTATCTGTAAAACTCACTCAAATGTAGTGAAGGCGCAGTGACGACCATGTTGAGTCCAAATACTGTAGTAGATGAAGCAGAACCTGCTGGTTGAACTGGATTTAGTGGTGCCTGCAAAGTGACAGCTGATTGGAAAAGGTCCAAAGTTTTACTGAGCATCAGTTTGTCGTGACAGTGGCTGATGAGGGTCATTTTGTACTTGACTTACACATTCATGAGTTTGTTGGACATTTTTGTTATTTGCAAGGTTTGACCAAAATGGCCCTAGCTCCATGTGTAATGGATGTTGGTTTAAAAGTCTGGCATGAATGAAGGTGGATGATTTTGAAAATCTAGATTTTTCATAGTATTCCAGGAAATAATTTCTCTGTCAGACTGTTTTTAAAGTTTGAACTCAAGTTCCAGTCTTTCTTTCACCACAGCCTTGTGCTTGCTCTGTGAGGGATTTTCTTTTTGAACATTTAAACTGTTGTATGAACACTGAATCATTATTTCTTTAAAGATCTTCATTGCATGTTCATTGGGATCATCTTTTGTCATTTTTTGCTGAGCTTGTCTCCCAGGATTTAAAAAAAATCCTATTTTTACCAGAGCTTTTACAAATAGCTCAGTTGAGATAATGATCAGGCTTGTGGGGGGTTTTCTTACAAGGAGGGAATGCCTTGCAGATTTAAATTATTCTCAGGATTTCTAGCCAGCCGACTCATCCACCAGCTGGATGATTATAAAGAAACAGAAACTGACTTGGCCCAATATATACTATGGGTATTTCACAGTATGTGTGTGTGGGCCGATAACATTCTCCAGGGGGTAATTCATCATAACACCCCTTGTAATCTCACATCTAAGGCCAAGTGGGAAGGAGTGGATGTGGTCGGTTAGTCACAGAGGGAGGCCGTGAAGTCATGAGTCACAGCTAAGTGAAAGCTGGGACTCAACAAACGGGAGAACAAGTTTTTATACACTGATATATAAGATGGGGTAGAGGCAGGGCAGCTGACTCAGGACCTGAAAGTCCCAGGTTTGATCCCCAGCCATTCCCACATGTCGTGGGGTCTCGGAACAAGACACCTAATCCCAATTGCTCCCGGGGTGCTTAAATAGCTTCCCACTGTTCCACCTGAGTGTGTCCCAGGTTCAATGGGTTAAATGCAGAGAACCAATTTTGACAATGTATGGGCACATACAATGATGACGACAACACATAGCACTTAACTTTAATTACATATAAAATGAGGCTTGGACCTTGAGAAAACTACAATATTACCATGAAAGTCCAGACTGAAATTAACGTCTTCGTTGAACTGTGCAAGCTAATACAGTACTCTTAAATAGTTCCAATTTTAAGATTTTTGGTGTTTCAGTCTGTAAGTTATCACTTGCCTCAAGGTAAAATTCTGACACCAACCTTTTACTTTATCCTCAAAAGTTTAGTAGAAATTTTATGTTGAAAAAGAAAATCTAACAGGCATGTTTTTGGACTGTGTTAAGAAACCTGAATACCTGGGGAAAACTGACACATGCACGGAGAAAACATGCAAACCCCCTGCAGAAAGGACTAGTCGGGTTACAAACCTGCAGCTGTCTTGTTACAAGCCAAAACTGCTAACGGGGAAGTTCATAATTTAAATTGAAAAAATACTTCAAACAATGCAAACTTTTACAATTACAAAACAACTGCAAGCCTTTGGTACATCCTGCTATTGAAGAATTATTATTGAATTATTCTTAGTTTAGCATATTTCTTAGTTCATATTTTAGATCTTTTTACTGTTTTTCTTTTACAATTTATATTTTATTATTATATTTATTTTATATTTTATTATTATTTTTATTTGGGTTGCAACGAGAAAATCAGACTCAGACTCTGATTGGTTGAATTTTCGACAGCTGAGGAATAAATGCACAACCGTCATCAAAGCTGCAAAATGTAACTATTTATCTCATGACCCAAATGGAAGAAGTGGGTAAAGATAATGGATAGATGGATGACTTCCTTTTTGACTTAGTTATGTTTATTTTATTATACAGTAGTTATTTTTCATGTTCCTGCTCACACAGCTGAAGTAACCTCTTCATGTCGGAACAGTGAAAATGAGCCACTGAATCAAAAAACTACCCTTTGCTAATTTAAATGCAAATTTCTCTCAAATTTCATGTAAAATTATTTTCCTTCCTCCTTCAGAATATCTGAGGTAAAAGAGTCTCTGAAAGGTTCCTTAGAAAATGATTGCCATGTTTATGATTACAGAGGTAGACAAGTTCCCTGGTTTCAATCAGGTTCAAGGAATTTGGTTAAGTGGTGCAATCATCTCTATGTACAAGCACAAAAAAAAGATTGATTTCATTTAAATATAAATTATGTGCCATGATTAGGATAAATGACTTTGTAAATATTGATGTGTGAATAATTTCAGCACAGTGGGACATTACGTTTGCTGAATGCTTTCATCCTTCATCATTCATGTTGTTCCCTCATCTCTCTGCAGGAAAGTGACTGGATCTTAAAATCTGGGATATTTCTTAATTTGATCAGTTTTTTTTTCTGTCTCTCTTTGTTTTCCCTGTCATTTCTGTGTTTGTGTCTCCTCTCACTCTCCACATTTCAGCCTGATGTCAGGTCTCGCTGCCCTGGATGCTAAGTGCTCGAGCCGCTTGGGCATCATGACCATTTCATACTATCTGTGGACCACTTTTGTTGCTGTGGTAGTGGGCATCCTCATGGTGTACATCATCCACCCTGGTGGCGCCGCCCAAAAGGAGGACTCTGAGGATAGCAAGAAGCCAATGACCAGCTCTGCTGATGCCCTGCTGGACCTCATTCGGTAAGAGGATGTTGAAAATCCCCTGTGACATGTCTGTGTTATTTGGCTGATGCAAAACTGTGTCATCCACAATAAATGGCTCATACAAGGAGTGCCTTACTCATTATGTTGATTCTAAAAATTAGGGTTGGAACTGTGGGTTGCAAAACAACAAGTTAAGGGATTAAACCGATTAACATTAATCAACTTAACTGAAAATGGTTGCAAGTAGCAGACTAAAACATTGATCATAAATGGATGAAAAACTAATGTAATGGTTGATGAGGGTCTTTGTTGAATGACTTGATGGACATGTTTAAAGCAGCTACAGTCAGGGTGCCTCTGCATTTTTATTTTCTGGGTCAAAAGCTGAAAGGTTTGAGAATAACTGACTTGATGGACGTTTTTGACAGAAATTGAAAGCATGTACCATAGATGTAAGCACATTTTCATTGTGGCTCTGGTTTAAGATAGACCTACAGTTTAAAAAAAAGTTTTTTCAACTCACAACTTTAAAGCCTTGCTGCTTTATAAACCTTCAAATCCCCATTAGTTTTACACTATACAGCTATTATTTGCATAGAACTCTATTTGTGAACACATCGCTCTTTAAAGTAATAGCTTTGTATTCCTACAGGAACAACCACGTGATGTAGAACTGACAAAAATGTAAATGTGGGAGGGAAAAGTGAAGCACCCACATCTACCTCCACCTTCAGTTGAGCCACTCTGTGTCTTTCTTCTCAATACGGAGGTCTGTGGTAGCTCTGTGATCTGTGGTTGCATCAGGAAGGGCATCTAGTGTAAAAACAATTGCCACATATTTATACAAGTTAACTTGCAAGCCAAAAGAAAAAGAAGAGAAAAGAGAAAAAAAAGAAAAAACATGTTCAGTAAAACATGACAGAGACATAACAAATAACAAGAACTGCCAGCAGTTATTACTGGGGTCCGAGCCACTTGAAGCATGTCGACCATGGTACATGTTGCCCCCAGCACCCTCTCAACCTTATGGATCACAGATTTGTGGCACAATCAGGAGTAAATATAAGGTGTATTTGAGTCTCTGGAGCTTTTTGTCTTTCTTTTTGTCTTTCTTGGAGCAGACTGAATATAGGTGCATTTCGAGAAATTATGACATCATGAAAACAAAAACAAAAAAATTGTCGCTTATTTCAGAAAGTGAAACTCATATATGTTATAGATTCGTTAAACATAGATTTAAAGGGGACCACACATGCAAAATTCACTTTTTAATGTTTTTTTACTAAACTTTGGGTATTTACTTCATAAAAAAACAGTCCTTGTGCCAAAAAAATGCACCCAGTGGTTTATTTACTCTAAGTAGATTTATTTATTTTTGATAAATACACCAGGATTCACACTTCCTGCATTTATTGACGTCACAAGCCGCCAGCCAATCAGATCAAACCTGAGTCCAGCCCCTCACCTAGCAACCCCTGGTTAGGCTCAACCCACTTCTGTATTAAACACATGACTGTTGTTTTTCATGATTTCATCTCATCTTTTGTTTATATGTTCTTAATTTCATGTGTACAGCACTTTGTTGCAGCTGTGTTTTTTTAAATGGCTTTATAAATAAAGTATAATTGTTATTTTTATGTTTTAGTTCAATTTTTAGTGTATTTGCGATCGCTGCCAACGCGCAGCCGGCAAAAATTAAACGAGCGGACCACAGGCGGAAGGACCGGGTTCGACGGGACCCTCTTCCGGCGCGATGGAGCGGAGCTTCAACTGTACAGCCTTGCAGCAGCCTCGCAGCAGGCTCGCAGCAAGAGGACCTTCTCCTTACAGATTAATTTACGGGAGACACTTGGTGAACTTTGTGTTGTCTTCACTGGAACAGCGATAACTCCCAAAATCTCATCGCGTGCAACGAGCGGAGCTGGCGAAAACCGGAAGAGGAACAAGCTAACATTAGCTTCGGATTCGGGTGGTCTAATGCTAAAAGGAGCAGCAAACTGCGGCGCGCTCAGACGGGTTTCGGTAAGTTATCTTAAGCTAACACTAACAGTAAGTCAAATGAGTAATAAAAAAAGAGCTAATTTTAAAACAACAACACATTACAGATACTGGCTGTTACAGAGGGCGTGAACAGATCGTTGAAGGGCGTGGACTTCAAGAAACCGGTCGTTCAAAACGAAAGTTAAAAATGGCAGAATTAAAAAGGGTATAATTGATTATCTAATAATTATTTTGTGCATTAAATTGAAGGAATAGGGTCTGGATATCCCACAGAAATACCATAAAAATTTAAAAAATACATCTGAGGTCCCCTTTAAATACAATATTTCAGTCCCTTAGTTCTTGTAATTTTGATGATTATAGCTTAGAAATTCTAAATCAGAGTCAGAGTCAGAGTCAGAGAGTCTTTATTGTCATTTGCACCGCATGTGGTACATGTGATGAAAACGAGATTATGTACACGGGGTCCCAGTTACATCCAACAACAAATGCAAGAGAAAAACAGTAATAACATCTAGAATTAACTAAGAAAAACATCAACTAGTAATACACTAAGCCTAATATAGTGGGAATAAACAGCAGCACGAACATGAGTTTGTATGAGCAGATGGTCACAGATGAACACAGATGAACACAGCAACAAGAAAACAGATCAGCATCAGCATGATGTGATATTTTGCAGTGTTTATTTTTATTTTATTTTTATTTATTCATGAGTCTAACAGCCTCAGGGTAGAAGCTGTTCCTCAGTCTAGTGGTTCTACATTTGATGCTCCTCAACCTCCGTCCTGAGGGGAGTGGGGCAAAGAGTGAGTGTGCTGGGTGAGTGAGGTCTTTCATGATGCAGGTGGCTCTTTTCCTGCATCTGGAGGTGTAAATGTCTGTGATGGTGGGGAGACTGACTCCAACAGACTTCTGTGCAGCCTTCACCACTCTCTGTAGAGCTTTCCTCTCTTCAACTGTGCAGCCTCCATGCCACACGTTGATGCTGGAGCACAGGACGCTCTCCACTGCACACCTGTAGAACGAGGTGAGAACTGGGCTGCTCAGACCAGCACGTCTCAGCCGTCTGAGGAAGTAGAGTCTCTGATGACCTTTCTTGATCAGGCTGGTGGTGTTGTTGCTCCAGCTGAGGTTATCATTCATGTGTACACCCAAGTATTTGTAGCTGGAGACCACTTCCACTGCAGACCCACCTATTTTCAGTGGGGCATGGGTGTGTTTGTTCCTTCTGAAGTCCACAATCATCTCCTTTGTCTTCTTCACATTCATGTGAAGATTATTCTCTTTGCACCAGCTCTCCAGGTGTTCCACCTCCTGTCTGTAAATTGATCCAAATCCACTGATTCAAATCCAAAACTCAGTGTCTACGAAAATTAGATTATTGGGAAAAGGTTTAATATTGGAAACGTCTGGTGTCATACTCCAATCAGCTGATTAACTCCTAGACATTATGTCATATTCCTGAAGTCAAGCCACTCCTGGACCAGAGACATCAGAAGCATCTTACCTGCTGAAGACAAACAGAACTGGACTGTGGCTCAGTGGTTCAATGTCCTTGTTTCAGATGAAAATAAATGTTCATGTAATTTGTAAATCAAAATCACAGAGTCTGGAGGAAGAGTGGAGAGGTCCAGAATCCACATTGCTTGAAGTTTAGAGTGAAGTTTCCATAGCCATTGATGGTTTGGGTCCATGTCCTCTGCTGGTGTTGGTCCACTGTGTTTTCTGAAGTCCACAGTCCACGCAGCATCTACCAGGACCTTTTGGAGACTTCATGCTTCCTTCGGCTGATGAGCTTTATGTCGGAGATGCTGATTACATTTTCCAGCAGGACTTGGCACCTGTCCACACTGCCCATTCCCAGGTTATCCCAGTAAAACCTTACTACACACTTGGGTCTACCGGATCTGTCCAGCATCTTCCCCTGTCATCTGATCCAACCCACTGCCAGGTGGTGATCATTTGGCAGCTCAGCTTCTCTCTTCACCTGTGTGTCCAATACATACAGCCACAGATAAGATGACACAACTTCAAAGTCAATCACTGATCTACGACCTAGGGCAGGGGTGCTCATTAGGTAGATCACAATCTACTGGTAAATCTCTGAGGTAGTACTGGTAGATCGCAGCATGACATTAAATTTTTTTGTCTTTTCAGTGCCCTGTGATTACTTCTTTTGTGAATTGACGTTATATAAATAAACTGAATTGAATTGAATCTTAGAACATCTTTACTCAGCAAACACAACAGTTTAGGTCAAAATACTACAATTTTAAAGCCACAGTACTATAGTTCATAATTTCTTGTCTGTCAACCCGACTGACATAAGAACTACAGCATTTTTCATGTAAACCAGCTTATTTTTTGTTTATTACCCCCAATAAACATTGAAAAATCACTAATGTTTCCACAGGTTGTTTTCGTGTAAACGTGGCCTTAGTAGGTAGATCACTTTGACTTGATCATTTCAAAAGTAGCTCGCATGCTGAAAAAGTCTGAACACCCCTGACCTAGGGTGTCCTGGTGCTATGTGCACCCATGGACACCCTTTTGTTCAAAAACAGTGCTTGTGATTGACACACTGTGACAAGTGCAGAAGTCCAACAACAGAACACCACTCAAGTTCAGGTCAAATAGGTCATTATTTCCAATCACCCTCCTCGAGGACACACTGTCACTGCACACATGCGCTTTGAAGTCCCTCAGCAGAATAAATGGGTCACTGCTGGAGCACCTTCCAGGACCTTCTAAGAACTCCCAGAAGATTGTATATTCACTGTTGTTTAGCTCATAAGCATGTATAAAAGTGTGAGCCCATTCCCCACCCAAAGGTGCAGGGAATCTAACCTCTTATTTAACAGGCAAAAATACAACATACAGGCACCAAGTCGGTAGGCTATAATAGACCCACAACAACTCAACGCCCCTCACCATGGGCAACTCCAGAGTGGAACAAGTTCCACATGGAGACTCATGCTGTGTGTAAAGATGAGCCCAATTATATCTAGTGAGTATCTTTCAACCTCATGCACAAGCTCAGACTCCTTCCACACCAAAGAAGTGACATTCCATGTCCCAAGAGTCACTTTTGGTAAGCCAGGGTCATGGTGCCAGTGCCCTTGCCTTTGGCTACTTCTCAGGGGATCCTGCACCCGCCTTGAATTACCCCTCCTGCAGTAAGTGTGCACACAGGAAGGTAAACCCATGTTGTTCATTTGGGTTAAGACCGACCAGGCTCCATGGATGAAGACCAGGTCACCTGGTGCTTGTCAACGAGCCCCTCCCCTATGCCTGGCTCCAGGATTGGGCCCTAGTAACCCAAGTCCAGGCATGGGATATCAAGCTCCTTTATCTTTTCTGTCCTTATAAGTGTTCTGAATCACTCTTTGTCTGGCCTGTCAGCTAGAATCAATCTGCCTTGAGAGACCCTACTAAGGGGCAAATGCAATTGCCCAGACAGCATGACTCCTAGGATTATTCAGGCACATGAACTCTTCCACTATGATAAGATGGTGATTCTCTTCTCAAGGGCGGACGTCTCCTCTCGGCCTCCACTTTGCTTTTGCTTTGTCTTGTCTGTGAAACTGTCTGAGAGCCTCTCTTCTACAAAATGTTCCAAATCATAACTATGGACTTCAATTTGGTCAGTTGGTCACTCAACACAACTGATATAACATTTCTTCAAAAAGAAGACAGGCTGTAAGCGAGTCGATTTGCCCTGTTGGCGTGCACACAGCTGGATATCTCTTTGACTTGGAAGACTTGATGATGTGTCTATCTCAGCTGTCATCTGTGGATCTTAAATGGTAAAATGGTAAATGGAGCTTATTTATATAGCGCTTTCCAGCCCCCTGTGAGGAGCCCCAAAGCGCTTTACAATACCAGCCATCCACCCATTCATTCACACATTCATACACCGGTAGTGGTAGCCTGCCTTGCAAGGCGCCATCCAGACCTACCGGGAGCAACTCTGGGTTAAGTGTCTTGCCCAGGGACACAACGACACATGGTGGGCGGATGCGGGATTCGAACCTCCAACCTTCCGATCAGGGGTCGACTGCCATTACCACTACACCACGGCCGCCCCCGTATGGATGCATATTTAATTGGATTTATGATAACTGGTTCCTGCTTTTTGGATTTGGCTGGTTCCTGGTCTATCAACACACAAGGAAGACGTCGGCGGCAAATCTGGACCTGGTCAGGCTGCCTGCCTTACATGATGGCTTGGTTCATGTCTCGAGAATCCAGACTTTTGGCTGAATGGATTAGATCTCGGGGATTTTCTCAGGCACGTTCCATTGGTATGGTCATTTTAATTTGGACATTTCGGAAGCGAGTGGACCGACACAGACTGAAGGTAGATGTCATTAAAGTTCTGCCTGTCCCCAAAACAATCGTGTTTATCTGAAATTTGGCTCACTGACTGGCCTTGACAGGCCGTCTTATCTCAACACGCCTGCAGAAGTTTTGTAAACCTGACGCTCTCACCCCTCCCAAACCTTCTGCTGAGGAATTCCACAGACTTTTCAGAGGAGCCCAGCTGAATAAACATTCTGTCATCATTTCAGGACTCTGGATTCGCCTCTGGCCGTCCTCGGCAGCTCCCCCCATGAGTGTGCACAGATCTCCNAGGATATCTTGTCCTTTTCTGGACAAGACATCCACCTCTGTTACAAATGTTGGAATAAAAATGGACTCTCATCTTACATTTGAAAATCACTTTAAGCATCTGTTTAAAACCTGCTTCTTCCATCTTCGAAACATCTCCAAACTTCGCCCATCTCTAACTTTTTCTGATGCTGAGAAACTCGTCCATGCCTTTGTCTCCACCAGGCTTGACTTCTGCAACTCCCTGTTTATTGGAATCCCTGGTAAATACCTTTAGAGGCTTCAATATATTCAAAACAGTGCAGCAAGGATTTTGTTGAGAGCTCGTAAATTTGAACATATTACGCCCATTCTCCATAACCTCCATTGGCTTCCTGTCACCTACAGAATTCAGTACAAAACTGCTCTCATTACACACCAATGCTTACACGGAACTTCACCAGATTATCTAAAGGACATTCTTGCACCATATTCATCCACCCGGTCTCTACGATCACAGAACAGTAATCTCCTTCACATTCCACAAACCAAATTAAGGACCATGGGAGACCGGGCATTCTGTGTGGCTGCCCCCGCCTATGGAACTCCCTCCCTGACTACCTGAGAGCTCCACAGTCACTGGTTGACTTTAAACAAGGCTTAAAGACTTTTCTTTTTAAGCGAGCCTACTCTGCCTCCGCATGATTTTATCTTGATCTTAGTTGATATTATCATTATTTTTAATTGATTTTATTATTGATTTTTGTTGTTTTATCATTGATTTTGCTTGATTTTATCACTGTTTTTATTTGATCTTTGATTTTAGTTGCACTTTGTAGCACTTTGAGATTTTTGTTAATGAAAAGTGCGTTGTAAATTAAATTCATTATTATTATTATTATTATTATATGAACTGAGTGATTCTATCTGAACACTGCAGTGCCTCTACAGGCTGGCTTGCTCACCGCCTTTGAGTCCCCTCCCCCACTCTCTGCGTAATGTCTGCGTCATTATGTGCTTGTGTGAAAGATTTTTTTCATTACCACATTTTTGACCTTCAAGCAGAGGTCAAAAGTGTGTTAGGAATTTTTTTTGTCTCCAAACCCTATGTCTCATTTTTCACCACTTTTATTGTCTGTCCAACAGATCTCACTTGTAAATGAGTCTTAGAGGCTCAATGTGATTTATCTGTTTAAATAAAGGTTGAATGAATGAATGAATTCAGTGAGACACAAATAAATCTAGATCATAATGAATTGCAAAATACTGACCTTAAATATAAACATTAGTGACTGTAAAAAATGTCAATAGAGACATACAAGACAATTACTCTCTCACAATTTAAGGACAGTTCAGTTACCAATCAGCCTAACATGCATGTTTTCAGTCTGTGGGAGGAAAACAGAATACCCAGAGATGACCCACACATGCACAGAAAGAACACTACCCAAAAAGGCCCCAGGCTGGGAGCAGATCCTGCAACCATCCCAGTGTAAGGTGACAGCTCAAACCACTTGTCCACCGTACCGCCACATACAGGATTAGAGTTTTAAGCTTTACATTTTCAACAGTGGAAATGAACTTCATTATTCTGATTACAGAAAGAATCAGATTTAAAGTCAGATATAAGGTCAGATGTGTAGACTTAAACTGAAAAAAAAAAAGATAAGAAGTAAGATGATAGTTTAGCTAATATTCAGATTTGACTATGAATAAAATATTATTGCATTATGGATTTGAATTAAATACCTTTTAATGAAAATGAATGTAACAAAAATAATATTTTTGAAATTGTAATTTAAAAATACAGTTGCTGCAGAATGACTACAGAAAGTCAGATGAAGACTGAGACATGGGATGAAGTGTAAGCCTTACATGCCAGTGGGTTATTTTCTAAGCTAATTAGTGCTGCTAAAGGCTGGGGTAGTTGTTTCTGAGGTAAACCTGGGTCAGATCTACTGAGAAAATGTGCAGTGTGTCAGTTGGTCAGGGGAGCAAAGTCAAGAGCCTGACCATGGAAGTGCTAACAAGGAAACTGGAAATGTATAGCAAATTATGGAAATTAGTGTTTAAAAACACTGATGTGCTTAAAATATAAAAAGGGACTTAACCATCTGTTGATTTTATTTCATGTATAAACCAGAATGATAGTAATGTATAAATGGTAATTCACTTTTAACCTTAATTTAAAAAAGAGCATTTTAAACTGGTCAGAATCATGAAATCCATCAATGTGCTGATCATGTGCGATGTTGAAGCCTGGTTGGAAACAGGCTGTGTGAGTCTGTGTGTGTGTGCATATGCGTGGGTTGTGTATGTGTGTTTACAGAGCACAGCTGTGCTTTGGATTTATCTTGCAAAGCTTCTTTACAGCCCTCGTTCATCATGTGGGCATGAGCTTGACGTATCAGTGCTCTCAGAAAAGCACTCGACTGCCTTACATCTTGTGTGTTTGTGTTACTGAGTGCAAATTACAACATTGTATCAATTAGTATATATTGTCGAGTGTGACGTCAGCCTGGTTCATTTCTGGGTGTTGGTTTGTCTTAGACAGAGAACATTTACTGAATTTACAAGTAATTCAATCCCTTCTATGCTATAGCTTTATTGTGTCCTTGTGTTTATAATACTTTTGCTGCACCGGCTGAAAAAAACACAGTGTCATTTAATCTCTTTGTGCACTTTGATTTCTGATTGTGATTATGAGCTCTGCATTGGTGTGGGATTTACAGTCGTTGCAAGACTGATCTTGTTGATCAACGCTCTTTTTGAACACTGAATGTTACAAATTTAATATTTCTTCATCTCAGGTTGTAGAAAAATATCTGCACTGCATCACATGCTCTCCACTCTGGGATCTGAACTCTACAATCCTGGTTATTGAACATTTAGTACAGTACATTTTGTGATTCAGCACAAACTGCCACCGTGACAGGTTTTGGACCAAGGAATGCAAACCAAACACATGGAGCTCAAAAGGAAATGTATTTTATTATAAAATAAAATAAAATCAGTAAATGGACTGTACTTATAAAGTGCCTTTCTATCTTATCAAGGTACTCAAAGTTTATGTTTATTAAATTTGTTCATTTTTTTACAAAAGAAACAATACAAGACAATCCCATAAATGATAATGTACGAAATATAAAAAAATGAAAGGTAGCAGAAAGAA